>JAVSBS010020076.1:0-43796 GCA_033124195.1 Coracias cyanogaster
TTTTTTTAAAAAACTAACAACAACCCCCACCCCCCCCACCCCCCCCCCCCCCCCCAAAAAAAAAAACCAAACAAAACAACCCCAAGAGAATAAAACAACAACAAAACTGTTGAGTGACATCCAAGGAATTAATGGACTTAATCCTACTTCAAGAAAAATCTCACAAACAACTAGGAAATCATAGTCAAATGGCTAAAATGTTGTAAACAGTTGTAAACTCCATGGTTGGATCCTCAAATGCTGCAAACTAAACTGTAGCTCTCCACTGAATTCTTAACCCATCACAGCTCTTCCTGTGTTACCAGGCTGGAGCCTTAAAACTGAAAAGCAGCAAACTCAAGTTGTATATGCTGGAGATGTCCACAGTAGTGAACTTCGACTCCTGCACAAATGCCTTTTGTATCTGGTACTTCATATCTAGCATCTTTTGTGTCTCTTCTGCATTTACTTTTACATCTGAGCACTTACAATCACAGTTCCCGAGTGGATTATCTGAAAAACTATCTATGTGGTGAGAATTTTACACTGTTACACAGCGTCTTCTTGTATTTGGACTTAAAAGATCTAACACTTGACTTTCAAGTCATCTAGTTATAATCAAATCAGTAGATATTGGCTCAGTCAGAATGGTGTAGAATTGCAGCAACTGGTGTGCTTTCAATGGCTATGCTCTGAAGTTGCATTGATGTCCTTCAGAACAGAATCCAGCTACTTGGGCTGCCTGAATATAGTTAGAAGAAGATTTTTTTCTCAGTGAATGAATGACTCATTCCTTACTAAGTTTCTCTATGTCTTTATATTGTAAACAGAAGGGAGTGAAAGTGACACAGCAGTCATCCGTGCCAAATTATATACAGAGTACAGTACAACAGCACTGACACCCGTGCATCCTTTAATGTCTGCTTAAACATCCTGATGCCGTATTTGGCTTTAAAAGGTTGTTGTTTTGTTACTGAGATTGACAGCTATGCACTTCCCCTCCTTACGCAGCATCTTGACTGAACAAGCTACTGAATGGAATATGTTATAAATGGTCATATTTTATACTAAAATTTGATTGAATTAATTCTGTAGGCCACTTCACTGTGAATCATAATTATATTATTCTGACAGTAACTAAGGTAATACGATAAGAAGAATGTCACATTCTCAGGACTGCTTTCAATGGAGTATATATTACAGCTCGGTGCTTGCCATATTCAGCAGTCCTCACTTAAAAAAGAAATTTAGAACCAAGTGATAGCTTAGAGCTATAAAACTTAGTGGGTCACACCCTTCCTGCTCATCATTGGGTGTAATGGAAATCAGTGCAAGATGAAAGTCTAGTGCAGGATTTGAAAAGAGGAGAGAGTGGTGCTAAAACTTCCTTGTATTATTAAACATTTTTCATACACACTCTTCATTACTACAGGGCAAGTAGGGAGCTTACACTACCTTGGTTGACCTCCTCTGTGACTTATTTTCAGCTCATCTCCTTCAATAGATGAGAATGGACGTGGTGTTCTGTGGCAGTTTGTTTTACTGCGGCAGAGCTAGCAATAACATTTCATAGCCTTCCCTTAGAGAATTCAGCTCCTTGGGTACTGGCATTGCTGTGTGGCTTTGTTTTCAGCCATCTAATGCAGTTTTGGTTTTAATGCATGCCATTAAAAGAACAATAGAGAAAGAAGCTTGGTGAGGCAAATAAACAAAGAACAAGGTAACCTGTCAGCACCTGCACTTCAGGTTAAAGACCGTTGTTGCCAAGTAGGTATCATGAGTTGGGACTTCTCCATGCTGCAGGTTATAGTAATGTGTTTTAAAGTAATGATTCATAGTTCATTATTTGATGTCTAATGACCTAAAAATAGCATCTACATACACCTGTAAGAAAATGGAGCCTTAAAAAATAAACATATTGTGAAAATAGATTCAATCAACTGCTTCAAATGAGCAGTAGGGTCATTGCTGATGCCAGATTTACCATTTCCCTTTTTTTGGTACTGTTTCTGGGAGATCATTTTGTCTTAGTCCCCTCCACATCAATGTTCTTTTTTCCTTAATCATTTCTGACAAGATACGTGTCATACAAGCATTCTCAGACAAAATTCCAAGAACAAAGGGTTTGTGCTTGGTATCTGAGAAGAGCTTCTCAAGTCCTCTGGCATTAGGTTGTGGTGGTTATGGCATTGGGAGTAATTGGTGTTGCGCTTCCCAACTGAAGAAATTAATTTTCCATGTATTGTCAATCAATGTGCTTGGCCCTTCTTTGGGCTGGGAACTGCACACACAATAATTAACAGCTGTGCTCTGAGCTTAAAAAGTGGTATGACTTTTTTTTTTTCTGTCTCTGCTAACCACACTAAAAGTGTCAGAAGAAAAATTCAGTGACCTTGTCCTGCTAAGCCTTGAAATGGCATTGGATCAGCAGCTGACTTTGGCCAAGTTCTCTTGTAAAAACACCCCTCGGCAGCATTGCAACATGTGAATAAACAGTAAGTGTCATTCTAATAACAACACAAAGGTTGAATATAAAAATAAATAAAAGCAAGGATAAAAAAATTGCTGACCTGAGGCCCAGTTCTCAATCACAGAAGTCAAGTGACTTTGCAGCATGTTTCAAAGCAAGCAGTATGTCAGTCTGGCCGGAATTAGTATTTTTCCTGGTCATTTATTTACAGTGTATTTACAGTGATCACTGTTTACACTGCGATCAGACATAAGTACCTCTACTAGATGTCTTCTTTCACTGATACTAGAAGTGCAAGTTTTTAGGTTTTGTGAGTTTTTATTTTCACCTTAGCAGCAGATCCAACTTTTACGATAATGAAATTATCTCCTTGTGCTAGCTGGTGCCTCACGTGGCTGCGTCTCTTCTCGTTGGGCTAGGCTCTAAATTTGGGATGTCACTGAATTCATTAATACATGGAAATGATTCATTTAAGGGAGGTTTCTTTCCCCCCTGTACATGCTTGCTAATTAGCAGATGAATTTTGATGTTCTAATTGATCTGCTGTGGAGAGACAGCTGTGCGGCCCAGCTGTCCCCCGCTCCGGTGAGCCTCCTCGGGAGGAAAGGGGGGGGGCAGACCCTCTTCTGACAAATTGATTTAACTAGAGTGCACTGCCTTGGGGGAGTCGTACACCGCGCTGTCGCTGCAGATGATTGCAGCCTTTGCGGACTGCAAACACTGGAGCGCTGTAATTGCCCAACAATGTCCTTTCCGTTGTCTCGCTGAAATGCAATTTTTCATGCCTCACCAAGCTTTCCAGTCCCCCCTCCTGCCCCTGCTATGGAATGACTGTATTCTGCCTGCCTGCCATTTTAGGAAAAAAAATAAGGTGCTTGAGAATGGGGTTTAAATTGTATTTATTATACTGTTAAGTAACTAAATGTGCTCACTCAGTCACATACCAAAGTATTTGCATTTAATTCATAGGGAGGTATCCTCTAATTACATTAAATAAGCAGGTAGTCATTGCTACAGACCTTTGAGCAGTAATGTTAATGCCTTCACATGGCATGCCACATAGGTAGAACAACGGCTGTGCTGTCCTTTAAGCTTTTACTTTTTCAATTGCGAGTATGAATTTCAAGGCTTCACATCCAGTTATGGCCCATTTTGTCTAACCTGCTAAATACTTGCATGTAACAGGTCCACAAAAATGACAACTGTGGCCCAGAAAATACAAATATCTAATTAATCTTTCATGTCACCCTCCCTCATGAATGGGTTTCCAAGCTGTTCACTGTGTTATCACCACTTTCTAGAGGCCATTGATTTGGCTTAAATATACCTCTGGGGGAAAAAAAAACACACTACAAAAAGTACATTCATGAATTCTAATGTGTGCCACCCCATTACCTTTCTGCATATCTGATAGACAACCAAGCACATCCAATGCATTTATGGGTGTGCAGATTTATAGACTACTAATAAGTGGCAGCTGTTCTGGAGGTCTGCAAGTTTTGCCTGCAGAGGACATATACATGATTCCTGAGAAATGGCTGCCCGTGGCATTTGCAGAAATGTAGTGTCACTTTTTATTATTACTTATTATTATTTGTTCCCTGTGTGCTCCTCTTTGTATAAATGTGTGCAAGTGATGGACAGTCAGAAGAAAGGAAAAATGTATGGTTTTATGCCATTGCTTATTGAGGCAAAAACAAGGTAGATATATATGCAAGTATTAAGCCATAAGGCTGCTAGGGATTTGTCAAGCTGACCATATGTTCAAAGGTAAGCGATGGCCACCATAATTTTTCAGAAAACTACCTTTCTGTATAACACTGAGTTATAGTCCCAAAGAGCAGCAGAAAGCATATTGGTGGGGGGAGAAGTCAGGATTTCATCAATCTTACATGCCACTGTTTTCCATGGCTGCATACAGGAACAGAACAATATGGGTTAAGCTTAAGCAAATAGTATTTAGGTAAATGTGACTTCCTTGATGTTAGTCAGACAATTTCCTTAATTGGCAGTGATTTTGTCAAAACTTCTGTTAAATTTACACACCTTCGGAATAAATACCTTTCTTTTAGGGTCAACCGCTCTATCACACGTTGCCACGATGGTTATTTTCGTCCTTCAGTTGTTTGTCTTGTTGTATTTCTTCTTCTTTGTTATATTTCCAGTGAGATATAATGTAAGCAATTAGGCATTTTTCCCTCAGAAAATGACAGAAGCATATATCGCATAATGAGTAGCATTTTGTGGTTAAAAATAGTGCTTATTGGTCATTTTATTTCATTTTATAGCAGCAGCTAAGGATTTACTGAGTAGTACTTGCTGATAATACATGAGATTCATGGGCTGAGGAAGCAACGTGAACTCTTTTAATCTTTGGCAGCATGTAAGAAAGTGATGCCCAAGTGGACCATCACCAGTAGGACTGGATTATGCTGAGCTCATTTGTAAGCCCCTAATGGGTAGAAGGGTATTCCTAGGCACTAGATGTGCATCCCGTCACTCTATGTTGCAGCCTCAGGGGGTGTAGAAGATGTTCTCTCCTGACATGGCTGGGATCTCTAAAATGAGATTGATTCTTGGAGCTTCTGTGCCGATGGCTGTGCCCGCTACAAGTGGCTACAAGTCATGGTTGCTGCTCCACTGGAGTAGGAATGGGATGGACACTGTATCTGCTCACCTTTGTCCAGTCATCTTCTGCAGGACATTACCTTGCCAACCTGCTTGTAGCTTCCTACCAGTTCAGTTACAGCTGGCCATAGAAAGCAACAGGCCATAGTAGATGGAGAAATGAAAAGGTCACATCTCTTCTCCAAATGCAAAACTGTATTTTGGGGCAATGAATAAGACAGAGGCATTCTCTGGCACATTACTCAGATTGAAAGCTCTCACACTCTGCTAATATCTGTCTGTATGGGTACCATGTCCTAGATGTAGCCATCAGTGACGTTCACTGACTCAAGGTCTTTCCATTACAATGTATTATTTGTTGCAGGAAGTACTGCAAGTCTTGGGGCTTCCATGGAGGGTCAGATGTTTATCTCACTTAATGTGCAACTCTATCTTTTTCACTGTGTTACCTCAGAGGGGAAAACATCCTGTTAATCCCTTTTTGTCATTAACACTGGGAGCATATGCCCTCCAGACTCTTCAATCCATATTCTAGATGCTGTCGCTGGGAAAAGCCAGTCCTCCCTCCCTCTCATCCCTTCCTCCGTATTGGGGTCAAAAGCCAGCAGCTACATCCAGCTGCTGCTTCATCTCCCTTTGCTCAAAAGCATTAGTACTGACAAGGTAGGCTGTTTCAGAGGAACATTGTTGAAACATTGAGGGGTTTTGACCAGTTTAAGGATTAATTTGCTGGGGTGGGATTTCTTTTTCTCCACAACCAAGATGGTTTATATTGGACATTTTAAGCTGTCACTTCACCTGTGAGGTGATACTTCACTAGCAGCTTCTAATTCAGAGTACCGAACTTTACCCATCTTCTCCTACACCTACACCACAACACTTAGCTGTTGTGTGTCAAAGAAGTGTTTATTCTGACATATATTGCAGAGTACCCTTTTGCGTTGGCTTTATTTAGTTTTGTTTCATAAGAAGCTAATTGTGTGCTAAAGGTACATTTGCAAAACAGCCTCTACGCTATATTATCACAGCTAAGACATGAAGGAACTGCTACTTCAAACTTGCAGATGAGTGCAGACAGCAAAGACAATGCAGTGCTTAGCTCTTTTATTTTGACCACTGTAATGTAATTACTTATACTCACCTTGCATTATATTCCCATCACTAGCAAAGACAGAGACCTAATTGTGCCTCTAGATGTTGCTACTGCAAAGTACCTTTTAAATAATATTAACAGCCGTACTTGATCTTCCCACTGGTTTTGATTTTTAGATCACAAGATACTGTTAAATTACTCAGCAAGAGCAACTGGCCTAGGTTGTATCCAAGGCACAGTGCCGAAATGTGTCTAGTATGAGTGATTTGACCGAACCAGAAGAGGCAATGACACCTTTTCTCTGGGAAGGCACTTGACCTTCATTTTTCAAACCATTATGAGTTCTGTGCAGCATTCCCCTCTAGCTGGTGCTTCAATACCAAGATGCTAGAAATAGTCAGAAATTAATTATTGTACTTCTCTCTGTTCAAGAAGCTATGCTTCCTTTTCTTTGGCATGGATCTAGCAGTAGTGATGAACATGTTCTGCACAACCAGGCTGGATTATTGTAACTCACTGAAGCTGAAGATAAAAGCTCCATAGAAACTTCAGCTATTGCAGAGCGCAGCAGCCTACCTCATTAGTAGGGATAGCACTGCAAACACACAGCGCTGATGCTGTGCATCATCAGCTAGCATCCCATTTGTGTTAGCAGCCAACTGTGGGCTCATTCAACGTATAAGGTCGTCAAAATACTGGCATGGATGCTGTTCTGTCTACAGATTGCCAGGCTAGCTTCATGTCTCTGGTACAGTGCTGCTGATCATGTGCAGAATTAAACTCACTGGAACTGGACATGGGCAATTTTGGCCAAAGACGTTTTTACTCAATCTAACAGGCAGCTGCAGAAAAGGTCTCATCTCAGTTTATAGGCCTCATGCTCTCTTGAAGAAATCCTTCTACAGTAACAGAAGAGACATTTAAAGATCTGTGTGGCAGACAGGAAGGATACTGAAACATGGGAACAGGGAAGAGTCCACCCTGGAGAAATATCTAACTTCCAATACTGAAATTGCCATTCTAATAATGTAGCGAGAGATGTCACAGAAATGTCTTACTTGGTGTTCTACTGATAAATACATCAGAGTGTACTGTGGGTAGATCTGAGCCTTGCTGTCGGGGTAGGTGTCAAGAGATCTGCAGGAGCTCGAGTCAACCACGCCATGATCAATGTGATTGAGTGAAAGCCATTTATTTAGTAAAACATCGGTCTTTTATAATCTCTTTGGCATAGCACGCAGTACAAGCTATTCCGCTATTGGTTACATTGTGCATATCATGAACCTAGCAACAATTTCTAATTGGTAGCACATATTCTTCAAGCTCTTGCAGCTGCAACATAGCTCAGCCCCTATATCTAACAGTCAGCGTCCGAGAGTTGTTTGCGATTAGTCTTCTTTCTCTTTTATGGCCTTGGCCGATGTCCTTCAGGCTCAGGCCTTATCTGCAAAAGTTCAGCTTCAAAGGCACAGCTGCAAAGGCTGGATTGCTCGCACTTCACGAGAAATTCCTCTACAGAGGTCATTTAGCTTGCTTATGAAGGCCGGTTCCTCGGTTCCTACTAGAGCAGCAGACTGTTCCCCACAGCCTAAAGGGAGCTGTTGTCCATGCAGAGGTTTGAGAAGGCTTGGAAGGCCAGGGCAGAGGGTTGGGGGAAAGGCAGTAGGGAGGGCCAGACATAGCTACAGAAACACCAGGAAGATGGCTCTAGGAAACAGCAGAGGGCTTTTGGATGATGTGCTGACAGAGCAACTTGTGAATAAAGCATGCTATTTGACAACTCCTGCATGCTGCTTTCTTCTAGATTCTCTCCAGTTTCTCCACACTTTCCACAAGTGCAATGTCCCAAACACCAAATGAGGCCTCCTCAGTGCTGAGCAGAGGACAATATTTGCCTGCTGTCTCTTGCATATAGTACTTCTGCTAATATGTCACAGAATGAGATTTGTTTCTCCCTCTCCCCTAAACAGCCTTATAATACTGGTTCTTGTGCAAGTCATAACTTGCTGTGGGTCGCAGAACTCCAAGGGGTTTTTGTGGGTTTGGGGGGTTTCTTGCCATTTCTTTTTGTTTTCTAGTTACACCCCATAGTCTACCTCTTGTATTTTGTACCAAGAATCAGGGTGTCTGCATCTAAAGATGTCTGATTCCATTGTGAACTTTTTTGTCCTAATGAAAGTAGTCCTCTGAATTTTGGTGCATTGTTAAGGTCAGAAAGGGGTGTCAATAATTCTCTGTAACATACAGTGGTCTTAATGTGATGAATAACACAGTCATTACAGCATCTGTTGGTGAGAAGGAGGATTGATTCTACTGTTTTGTGCAAACATTCATGGAACACATTAGTAAAGTAGAAATAAATGAGGGTCAGCCGTTGTTTTCCATATGAAGCCAACTATGGCAATGAGTCAGAAAGCCTTACAGAGGCCAGAGCAAATTCTGTGGGTTTCCTACCAAAATAAGTGGCGTGCCATGCAATGCATGACACGTCTTCCTCTGACCTAGGACACCTTGCTTTTAGCAGCATTCAACTCTGCAATTTATACAGGCATTCATATTTCACTTTCTCCAGTTAATCCTAATAACCAGCTTTTAGAAGAACATGACAGCATAACATATGGGTGGTAAAACTGCTCATAAACCATAATAATATGGCCAAAAACTATTAGATAGATAGATGCACTATGCTTATTGTGACATTCGCTGATTAGGAGGTATAGCTACTTATTACAGCCATTACCTTGGTGTCTTGGAAGCAGACTGAAGCTGTTATTTAAAAAAAGAATGTTTTAAGTCCAAATTTAAAACCACTGTGTACTTACAACAAGTAAGAGATACAGCTATGTTTGCAATTCTGTTCTTCAGTGTGCAGGTGGTAATTTTGTTCATTTATGGCTGCACACTGATAATGCTTTCTGTAGGACTGGTGTTGGCAAGATTAAGTGTGTGTTAACAGTAAGTAGGCAGTCCGTAATACATGGTTATCATTTTGTTGATAGGGCTCTGATGGGATGAAAACCAACCAGAAACATAAGTTCAAATGACCCCTTACTATAGCACCAAGAAAAGGCTTCCTCCATGTGCATGTGTTCTTGCATCTTATTATGTATTTTTATTGTGTCAAGAGTTTTTGCTTTTTTCCTTCTCATTTGGAAACTTTTGTGTTAGCTTCATTTCCAGTGTAGGCAGTAGAGTTAGGCATCTGCAGGTTTGTGCTTTTAGGAGTAAAATTCAGTTTCCACCCAAAATAATTTGAAGTTTTCTATTTGTCTTTAAGGACTGATATATTAGTGTGTGCTTATATGAAGGAGACAAGGCATAATCATCTATTAAACATACCCTTTTGATTTCGTATGTTCTCAGTTATTCAATAGATGTTTGAGAGCAATCAACAGAAAGTTTTCAACTGCTACTCCATTTTTACAGATTGAAAGGAAACAAGTATGCAGATCAAGGCTGTAAAGTGTTTTTAAGATATTGAGGTTAGGTATTAGAGGGTCATGGTATAGTACAGGTATTGGTACAGTTCATTATGCAGGTTTTCCAGTTTTAGAATTGTGTGGCACTATCAATTTAATAGGTATAAAAGGGGAAAAACACAGTATTGAGCCCAAGATGCTTAATAAACATCCTCTATTGTTACTTGTTCATTAAACAGTGCAGTCCCCTGTGAGGGAAAAAGGCATAATACAGTATAGTACATATATATATACATAAAACATATTACATACTACAGAAATTATATGCAAGTATACATATTAAATGGGTTGCATATAACTATCTATCTATGTTTGTGTTAAATATAAAATATATTTAGAAAATAGAATATATTTAGAAAATAGAAAATACAGTTGCCATGAAATGTATCGTCTTAGAATGGCCAAAATGGTTTAAATCCTCAGAATAAATGAAAAACCTCAGTCTCAGCTGTGAGATTGTGTTTTAGCAACTGAAATAAGATTTTGCCAAAAGCATCATAGCCCCCAGAGCCATGTAAAGCAAAGGTGATTAAAAGGAGGTCTAGTTTAGCATTAAGAAAAGCCCTAACTAGTTTCTGTTCTTTTATTGGCATTTTTTTTTTTCATCTGTTCTACATCAGTAAGTTCATGAAAGCGGCATTATGGTTAAATGAGTATGTTTTATTTCAGTTTTCCTTGGTTATGGATGGAGGTAATTACTCAGAGCCCTTTATATCCTGTTAGGACCATCCCTAAAGGATCTCCCCTTTCCTGTAACTCGTGGGATGCAGCACTGATGTGAACGGACCTTCCTACGTGTGAGGCTGTGAGTGGCACCTCAAGAAAATGCACCCTAGTAATTGCATTACACACAAATGTGTTTAATAACGTATGCAGAATGTTTGGAGGCCTGTAACCTGGGAGAGACAGGCCAACCCATCTCTTTCCTGCTGTCTTTCCATTCTCACTCGTCTCCGAAGACCGTAAGCCTGCCAAGGTCTTGAACATCTTGTTCTGTAAAGAACCTAGTACAGTTGTTGGTGATGCAAATGTAAGGAATTATTAAAGATCACTCATAGCAGCATGAATGATGTATTCAGTACATAACCAAAACTAATTGTTTCCGAGATTGAAATAGTTACTGTGATTTCAAACGAATGTGTGGCTGTTTATGGGACATCAGGCCCTTTGACTTCTCCATTCCAGGTGTGTTAATAAGTCATTTATTAGGTATTATTAACATAAACATGCTCCATAGATGTAACCATTCCACTTAGAATGTGTCAGGCTGCATTACAGACAAATTTAAGTAATTCAGGACCTTGGAGACATGAATGGAGATTGTCGTAGCAGTCATGAATTCTCTCACAAGGCAGCGCCGTTTTAACATCTAGAAGATAATTTGGGCTCTGATTTATTTATTTATTAATTTCATAAGCCAGCATAGAGTGAATGATCAGTGAGTCAAAAATTTCTGTGAAGTAACCTGGAATAACATTCTGAGAAAAACACAAATGTGTTATTAAGGAAAGGAATTGTTTTAAATTTTGTAACTGAGAGCAAATCACTGTTTAAATACACTGTGATTAAACATTTGAGTATGAACAATAGTCCACAGACATAAATATATTTTCAGGTCTGTAAATAAGCTTGCCTTTCCCTGTCCCTTTGTAATCAAATTAATGATGAAAGGCTGTTGTGAGACTTCCTTAAGTTATTACATCTCTGGGCAAATACTCTAATCCGTGTTCCACAAAGCACCAAGATATCTGTCCTGTATTTAGACCTTGAAGAGTTACAGCTTTAAACATACATCCTTAAACATATATTACAAGTGCCCCATATCATTTCTTCTTCCATCCTAGAGTCTCCTGGAAGACAAGACATCTACCTGCCTGGCTTGCAGGCCACCCTGCAAAGTAGTATCTTTCGAAGGCATAAGCTACAGTCCTCCTAGTTGATCCATACATGCTTTTACTCCTCGCAATTGCCCATCTTCCCATCTTAGAGCCATAAATAATGCTTTCTTCCTGCCCTTTTGCTCCTTCCTCTATGTGGCTTCTTTCTGCAAGAGCAAAGTCTTTTTTTCAGCCTGGATGTTCAAACATATGGCTGGCTGGGACTTGGATTGCAGAGAAGAAGGATGTAGCCTGGAAAAAACCCACACCATGTCATGAGACAGCATCACCTCACCCTCCAAAGAGCAGGAGTAGATATATTGTGAACACATATGTGTTCACATACTGTGAACCCTGGATTTTTATGCATTAAAAAAATCATGTAAATCTGCAATTTTCCACAGTATATTTATTTCTCATATAGTCGTATATAATCATTAGCAACTGTCTCTTGTACAGTAGGTTGCTTTGTGTGGCAGCAAAAGGGAAATGTTGGAAAGCCATCTCTGCCACTTCCTTAGTTATTAGCCACCAGCTCATAATACTGTCATTTGTTTTTTGTGTGATTTATCAATGTTAACCCTGTGAATAAAATTTTAAATACTGTTGGTAACTAATCTGAATTGTGTGTTAGTGACCAGATAACATAGATAACCTTACAAAGGTAACATATTAAGCAGGCCAGTATATTTCACGTACCACCCAGGAACACAAGCTCTGCCTTTGCTACATATGCTGTCTAATAAATGGGGCTTTGCGAGCAGAGGCATAGGAAAGAGTGCTGGAAGGCACCTCAAAAGGTTGTCTAGTCCAGACCCACTGCCATAAGGATCAGCTTTCCTTAATCATACCCTGAAGGTCATCATGCTCCAGTTTGTTTGAAGAATTTGTTCCCTGCTGTGCTCTACAGTTTGTTGCCCTCATGAAGAGTATTGGAGTTGCAATCCTGATTTTGTACAACAGTGAGAATTCGCTCTGATGGTGTGGCAGGAAGGTACAGGGAGAGGGGCAGTCACATGGATGCATCAGACCAGGCTTGGATTTACTGGAGAAGTTAGGAGGACGATGTTATGAGAGCGCACAGGGTTGGATTTGCTGTGTCTTGTGACAGGAAAATGCTTTTTACCCATTTCCCAGAGCTAGGCTGAGCAGTTGTCTGATGCCTGTTTACAGCTTCACACATGATAGCCAACACCTCAAACTCTCTCTCCTGAACAGTAGGCAGCCCAATGCAGACCTAAAGCACCAGGTATGCTCAATTAGCATGTTGCTTTGCTCCTCGTTAACAGAAAGTTTAAGGCTTTCTGCCAGAGCCCTGCTGTTACAGGAGATGGTGAAGCTCTGGAGGGTGAGTAGCAAGGCTGGTGTGTCTGGATGGAAAAGATTCATCTCCTGCTCAGGTGCAAGTGTTGTGAAGTTGTCTGGAGTACTAATGTGTAAGATGATCATCTACCGGCAGGTGGCCGGGGAAGGAGGAAGGAAAAAACCAAATCAATCCAGCACGTAGTGGCAGAGGGGACACAACCTGCTTCTCCTCAGTCAGGAAGACAGGGACTGTTATAGCAGGGGGATGCTGTATGTTGAGGAGGAGGTGAAAGCACTGACCACTGTGTTGCACGTGTGCAGTTCTTCAGACTGTGGCTCTTCCTTGGAGAGGTAGCAATGCTCCTCCCTCCTAATGCACATTGGCCCTGGGTGTTCCTAGCTAAACCCAAGGAGTTCTCTCTGCAGTGTGGTGGTGCCTACAGATGCTTTGTAGATTAGGACTGTGTAATACTTTGACACTTAGAGAAACTCTTCCAGGAGCTGCAGTAGCATGCAGATGGTGCAAGACACCACGCTGCCTTCAGGGACCGCGACTATTCAGTTTGCAGTACCCTGGGAGAGCATCTAGTCTCCTGAATGACCTTCTTGCTACTGGTTGTTCCTCATCACAAGACTCAGCTGCGTTTGTGTCATGTGAATAGGCTGGCAGTTAATTCAGGTTCTCTGCAAGTGCACTACTTGATAAGGATGGGCATAGGGTGCACATGAGCAATGGACGTACTAAAGATTGCGACACTATGAAAACGACTGTGATTTAGTCAGATTTATTGCTCTTTTGAGTCAGACTCCTCAAGGCAAATGCAGTGAATTGCTTCAGTCAGCTGTGTGCTGTACTACAAGCTGATTTCTGTTTAAATGCATGATTTGTGAGTAACTAACCTAAGTAACCACCGTCTTTCATGAAGAACCTGTGCATTCCCATGGAATCTGAAGCCTCCAGCTGAAGTTACTACATTCCTCCTTGATAAGGGTTAAGTGACCTCAGCAGTGAGAGAGGGCACTGTTCTTGCTCACCAGATCTTTAGGCTTTATACACTTACTAGATGCTCTAAGTAGCCTCCTAGGTTTCTGGTCTCTATTCCTCAGGTGGGCCATGCCTGCCTTATTGTAAAAGTAGTACTGGAAGGAAACAGTATGAAAATAAACATACAGTAATTTAATCAGAGTGCAGCTGTTTAGTTACTCACTTTCCCCTTCTGATGGGTGTTTGAACTGTTTCTTTTTCCTGGAAATGGACTTTTGCACAAGTATTTTCTAGCTCTTCATTTCCTAGAAAAGTCTTTTGCTTTTAATCCTGCCTTCTCGGATTATTCCTGTTGCCCTTTCAGCTTTGGTGGTTGCCATACACTTGGTTGTCAATTAATACATATTTAAAAAATTATATGGACAGGCTGTCTTTGGTACTTACAAGGTCTTTATCCTCTGCAGAATCTAAGTGACCTGTAATAGTTAACACATTTCTTTCAAAGACTCCAGGGAGGCGCAATCAATCAGCTTGTAAAATAGATAAATTAATTCACTTGCCCAAGATCAATAAAAAACTCTTTGGGAGAGAGGACATGAAGCAAGGTCTCTTATAACCCAGGTTGGTAACGTGTGTCCTAGACCAGCCACTGTCTCCACTAAAGGCAGTCGGAAGCATTCAAAGGCATGTTTAATTTTGGCAGCTGCAAAGGTCACTTCTTGGAAGCTGGTATTGTCTGTGTGGATTATTTCTTCTTTATATTTTTATCCACCATTTGCTTTTGATAAAAACTTTTTTTTCTATTCTTCTTTATATAAAATGTCAGCAGTTCTTTGAAAGTATGGCTAACTTCTGGTGGAAGGGTCCATAGTAACATTCATAACCACAAGAAAAGTAGTGCCAGGTCTCCAGTTGATGTAAATCACAGAGGAGCTTCAGAATTGCAGTTGAATTAGGTTTCATCTTCATCCTAAACCGTTGTTGCATTTTCTCTGTGTAATAAGCTGGCATTGCAAAATATTTGTTTGTTTTTCAATACAAATGTGATGGGCTTGTAGCTCTTAGACCTGTCAAATACTGATGCTTGTCCCAAAGGCATCACCCAAGGACCTGCTAGCCCAGCACATACACACTTGGTAGGTTTTGCAGTGCGTGTGCTTAGCTCAGTGAATCTGCGGTAAATGGGGTTGTCCTGAGGTTTTGCTTCATTGCCTACACATTGGCTGCGGGACATCATGGTGGAGGAATGGTAAAAATAAAAAGTCCCCAGCAAAGGTTAATGTACTGTAATGACTGACACAAGCAATGTTCAATAAATACTTTGTGTAATGTCTATAATACCTTCTTCTGTCAATGAGCTGAAGCTGGGATGAGGTGCAGCTGCTTGGGGGCAGGGGAGGATTGGGGGGGGATTTGAAGATGTTTGGCAGTACACTCAGCCTCAGTAATCTGTTAGGCAATTTTAAATCTACAATAGTTTTTCAGAATATTTGCATGAGTCCTTTTTCTGTGCTTGTTCAAAGTGCTCCTCATGTTTTAATTCCCACCCCAATGGTACGTAAAGTGAATAAACAAGGAAATGAGCGTAGATGTGTGAAATGATGATCTTAAACTTAACAAGCCTGTTTGTTTTTTCAAGCTGCTGAATAAATCCTCTGTGGTTTACACTGCAGAGGTCAATGTTCTGCAGTAGGAAATGACTGGTTACATGTCAGTATTCTCCAAGAGTTCATCTCAATTACTGGATTTGTCAAACATGACAAGCCTGAATGACTGTGTGGTGAAAATAGCACAGTTTGACTATTAAAGTAATTGGAGCATTGACATTTAACCGAACTGCAAGTGAATTGCAGTAATAAGTCTGAGGAGCACAACCAAAGCAGAGAATAATATTTTTATAAAATCTCCAGTGAAACTGGTGCTTTCTTGTGTTTTGATTAATTTAAATTTCAGTATCTTTTAAATTACAAGATTAAAAGGAAGAGATAATTCTTTTTTGCTGCTTTTTTGGAAGAAGTACTAATACTTGTATAATTGGAAATTCCATTAATGAAATAGACACCCTGGTGCGATTTGAATATTGTTATACATAATCTATGTATGTATTTTTAATGCTCCTATAAAGTATATACACCCTACAGTTAAAAATCTATGCATGCATTTACATGTATGTGAAGATCATGATGTGACAATCACAGAATGGTGTTATAAAAGTTTCAGTTGCTTACTGGATTGCCACTTGCTACTCTGCCTTGTTAAGCAGCTCCTTCTGAGCTTTCAAGCCTGAGAAGTGGGACTTAAAATTAATTGCTTTGGTAAATGCAAAAGAGCTTTTCTAAAATCATTTAAAAGTCATTTACTTGCATGCATCTGCAATAAGATTTTCAATTTTTAAAAATAGGTTATTTTTGATTGTAAATTCTACATGCATCAAGTTTTCTGAGAAATATGAAGGCTTTGGAGAACAGTATATCAATCACTGTGGATAATTTGGATGGGTACTTGTGGATCCGACTGGATTTTACAGTCACCAAAACTGTATTTCAGACAATGGCTGAAGCCACAGCCTCTTCCAATGTCTCTGGAGTAGTGACTGAAATAATAATTTAGGAGATGAGGATGAGGGAACTCATCCTCAGGTGAGTTACCTGCATTTTGGCACGTGGCTTTTCACCTTACCTGAACTTGAAAATAACTTATCTCCCAATGATGGGAGCAAGTCTTCATGTGGAATCTAGGAATCTCCTATTCCTGGTTGTGGTGGTTTTGTAGAGCTGTGGTGGTTCAGTCCCTGCTGGCAGCCGAGCCACGTGGCCACTGCCGCTGCCCCTCGACTCGGAGAAAGGGAAAGGCAGGAGGGCTTGAGAATGCCTTTTTGAGTTGAGATGAGGAGAGTTTAATACAATGACACACAAGAAACAATCACAGTAACAGCAGCAATAACAACAGTGAGAAAATGTACAAAATAAGTGATACCATGCGGACAGACAGATGGAGTGGAGCGGACTAGCTGCACGCACGCGAGTCACACCGGGGAACCGGAACTGGCCCCGCGGGGTGATGTCAGCGTGGTATGGAATAGCCTGGCTGCACCAAATTAACCCTGTCCTGGCCTTGGGTAACTGGTGAAGTAAACCAGAAAGTAAAATCAACCCAAAAGAGAGGGGCACGACCAATGATATGTCTGAAATGCCTTAGTTACATTAATTTATAAGTCTTTGTGAAGTAGATTAGGGGTACAGACTGTGATTATTCACTTCTGCAGTCAGATCGTAATTATTATGATATCACAGGAGCACAGAGCAGTTCTTTTAAGTTTAATCTGTTACTTGCCTTGACTTAAGTCCCATCTCCATAGCACAGTTGAACAGCAGGCTTAAATCCATCTCCCTTGTGTAAATATATGTTTCAAATCCTTTTTATTTCAGTGAGACTTACTTATATAGGTAAGCCTTCAGCTCAGTAGAAATAAACCTAAGCATAAATTTAACTATTTTACTGAATTTTGGTCTTGAGCAATAAAGAGCAGTGCTTAGTCATGGCCTAAGTACGGAGTTTGGACAGCTTTCCATAAGGAGAGACTTTCCGGTATTTCCATACAGAGAAAGTGAAGGAGAATTCAAGTAAATACAGCAGACGCTTGGGTAACTGCTTGCTGACCTTAGTGTGGAAATGGAGTATTTCTCTGGACCAGAACAATATCTTGGAAGAAACCAAAATATTAAGGTGGGAATCTTAGTTTCTTTTTTTTTTCCCTGAATTACATCCTGCAAGTCTGTATAGACTTGGGTTTTGGGGGAGAACGACAGACCTACAGGCTGCTTCAACATTTTGAGGTACATGCTATAAGACCAGCTATGTCCTTCTTCTCTATCATTGATGTAAATTCAGTCAATGTCCTGAAGTTGCTCCTGATTTGCCCCTAGTGTAGTAGAGATCAGATACATGTCCCCACAGAATTATTTTCTGTTTCAGAGCTTAAGCAGCACTATTCCTACCTGATGTAAGTCCATGTACTTTATGAAGTGTCATGGCACATTGCAGTTTTCTGTCTTCTACTCCTAGAATTGGACTCTTGAGATCAAAACTCATACTGAAATGTTCCTCCCAAGGGCCTCAGGTAACATGAAGTAAATAAATAGAAAGGAGCAGAAAGCCATTCCCTTTTCTGGACTTTGAGGGGGCTAACAGTGGAAACCTCAGATTCATGCATGCAAGAAGAAACTCCCTTATTAAGCATTAAGCAGTTCAGACTATTTTAGCTGCCAAGGTTAATGTAGCATCCCAAATCAGTCATTTGGAACATCAGGCAGGGAGGAAGGATTATTTGACTGTGTGCTATTCAATGGATATGGTGTCCTCCAAAGGAGAAACATATATCCAGTTACAGAAAAAAAGCTTCATGATTCTGATTAAATAGTAAAATAGCAAAATAGTTTGGAACAGTTTTTTTTTTTCAAAGCTTTTCAGGGATGAGGTAAAAACAGTGTTGAGGTTTAGGTTCGATCCACCAGACCTACAACAGATGCTCTCTGTTAACCCCTCTTTCCCACTCCCAAATAGAGGAAGAGAAAGAGGATAAGGGAGAGAGACTTCTGGCTCCCTCCACTCCCAAATGGGAGAGGAAGGGAATGAGAGAGAGGCTTCCGGGTTAGAAAAGAAAGCTAAAACGGCTTTAATGAAGATAATAATGATGTAATGGTATATATGCAAATATATACAAAACCAGTGTCGAACCCAGCCTACCCCTGAGGGCAATTATGTCACCGTCACCACTGAGGCTGTGGCAGGTACTGGCAAAGTCCCAGACTGGGCTCAGCAGCTGGGTTCAGGGACACACAAATCAAGATCAAAGGCACAAGATGGTCCGAGAAGGGAAGGCCAGTGGAAGGACTGACAAGAAGGAAAAAGGGCAAAAAGTCAAAAAAGGCAAAAAGACAAAAAGCCTAAGAAGGGCTAAAGGCTAAAAAGGGTCAAGACCCTTGTGTTCCCTCAGCTTTATACTGAACATGACATATATGGGCTGGAATCCCTCGCTGGTCAGTTTAGGGTCACCTGTCCTGTCCACTCCTCCCCCAGGTGCGGCCTTTCACTTTCTGCACCCCCTGATGTACACAAGAGTTAGCAGTGACCTTCGTCAGCACACACCAACCCTTGGTAGTAACTCTAAACATGGAGTGTTATCACTGTTAGAAGCAGACACTATCTGCAAAAACATGCTGTTAGCTTCAGAAAGTGCAGCTAGAAGAGACTCAGCTGAAAAGTAAAATCACTGAAACAGAATTGGTTTGGTTCTAACTCAAACCAGGACAAACAGGGAGCAACCTTAACTTGCAGTTCCTGGGCAGGGGGATGAAGGCAGTGTGCGCTCTGACAGCAGAAAAGCAATGTAGCCTGTGTTACCGATTCAGCCTGTAGCCAAGTTTTGAACTTTGAGATGATGGAAGCTGATGCAGAAACACTAGACACCAAGTGGAGTAAATCAACATCCAGCAGAAGGTTGCTGCCAGAGTTCTTTGAAGCAGCAGGAGGACTTTGTAGGAGTTCTGCCTTATAGATAGGCTTGAAGTCTGAATACAGTGAAGTAATTTGGTGTTCTTGAGAGTAGGAAAGAAAATGTTAGGCAGATCTTGTAGATAACTACCAAGCAGTCACTGTCATTAGAGACACTTGGAGGAACTCCAGTTGTGTTAGTCCTTCTGAGACAATCTGCAAAAATCTGAGGTGAAAGAGCAGTGACTCCAAGATACCAGGTTTAACTTCTAATTACTGGCCCTGCAAGGAGAAGATGTCAGCCTGAGAGGCCTAAAAATAGTAACTCTAAAGTGCAAGAGTACAGTCAGTTAAAACACACGAGGCTGTTTTGCTTCTGATTTCTGATAAATTGGAAAATTTGTCTGAGATCCAAAGCCATGCAGGTAGCAGCCTTACTAGACAACACTGCCATCTAAGAAGAAATTTCATCTACTTGATGAGATGAGTTATAAGAAGTTTCATTTCAAAGATTTTTCAGTGATTGGGGCAACAAAAGAAAGCCAACTGCAATGTACTTTAGCAAATCCCTTTGTGGGTAACTTGCACTGGGGAGCAGGGCTGGGGTTTGCTCCATGGGCTGTGATTTAAGAGCTTTGTTGATTCATGGCTGAGGCAGTTTAAGAAGTTACTGCTGATTACTTTGCCCTGCTTCGGCTGAAATTCCTTTGCCTTGAGGTAAAAATAGCAAAAAGTAGCATGCCTTCTCCCCAGGCACTGCAGCTCCCAGCCTTTGGGCAAAGTAATCCTGCAGGTTTAGTTGGTGTTGAGACAGCATCTGAGCTGAGGAGGCTGGGGACTTTGCCTAACTAGCTCTTCAGACTTAACTGTGGCAGTGGAGTCATGTGGGAAGAGGATGGGAGGACCAGCAACCTCTTCAGTCACTACTGTTAAATCCAGTAGGGATTGTTTTGCGACGTGCTTACTGTCCAGGTTGCAGAAGTTGCAAAGAACCTTTTCTTTCCTGCAATGTGGTTGACCAGTACTTTACTATCTTCAGGGGGTGAATGGGCCCTATATTAGCTAGTAACTGTAGCCATCTTCTAATTGACCTTTTAAAATCAGCTTGCTTGGAAAAGACTCACTGGATAGGAAGTGACTATCAAGTATGAGTAGTAAGTAAATAATCATAGAATCATTCAGGTTGAAAAAGACCTCTAGGATCATCTAGTCCAACCTTCTTTGAACCTCTCCCTAACCCCTGGACATTTCTCAAAGCGCCACATCTACCCGTTTCTTGAACGCCTCCAGGGATGATGACTCCACCACCTCCCTGGACAGCCTGTTCCAATGATTAGAATGGAGCACACTCATCTACCTACATTGGATCTTAATTTGGCCTCTGTAACTGTTTCAGGGCAAAAATAAATACTGTCAAGTGACAAATGATGAACCATGCAGTCAGTCAGTGTAAAGAAGTTGTACAATTCAAAGCTCCTTTTGGATTCATTTTTAAGAAACTGCCAAACTCATTGCATGTGGTAAACATGAAGGTGCATTTGTGTTGGTTGCGGTTCTGTGATTCTCTTGTAACAAATTTTAAACTAGAGTACATTATGGTTTTTGTTGGGTGAGAAGAATGTCTTTTTCAGACAAGGAGGTGTCCAGAGGGATCTAAGTTTTGAATTGACAGTAGAAAATATTTTGTGAGGCATCATGTTATTTTTACAGGAAAAGATGGACAAGTCCCTGAATCTCATACCTTTATTCATGCTTTTAGACAACTGTAACAATTTAAAGTAACTCATATCTACTTATAAGGTGAATATAGGCTTGATGTAGAAAGGCACTTTGGCATTAGTATAATGCTTAAGCACATGCTTAACTTTGAGTATAGAAGCATGTGAGTAGCTTCTTGAAATGGAGAGGTAACCTGGGGCTGTAATCAACACAACTCAAAAGCTTTCTCAAGGAGGGGAGGGTTTGATTCTCCCTTCTCCTCCTGTGAGGGACACAACTGAGCTTCCTTTTGTAAGAAGGCTTTTCACTGCAGCACTCAGGGAGAAGCAGAGAAGTAAGAAAGGCTGGAAGGAGACTCCCTGACATGTGCTAACACACTGCTACCATGAGACAGCATAATTTAATCCTCATGATTTTCCACTAAAATTATGTGAAGATGCTTTAGTTTTATAGTGTGAAAACTTTGAGACTTTCTGCTGAGTTTTGCTTTTGCAATCCCTTTGAACCAAACACTTAGGTCTGTGAGCTTATCAGCTCCACTCAGCCAAAGAAAGCATTCACTCACATAAAACCCTACAATGTCAGAGCTCTGTTTCACACTGACTTATTATTAGCCTCTTCTTAATAGCAGAGCTCTCAGCTTGATTTGTTGTTGTTTTTTTGTAAGGAAAAAAAAAAACAACCAAAGTATGCTTTTATTTTTGGCTGGATTGGGTTATTTAAACTGAATGTGACACTCAGGCTTCAAAGAATCCAGTGCAGTACATTTTTAATCTGTTGTTTTTAATGAGTTCTAGTCACTAGGAAATCCTGTTATCTAGGTCAGATTTTTTGAATATTGTTTTTCTGTGACTGCACATCCTGCTGTGCTTTCTCTAAATGAGATCCCCAATGTTTTACTTTCTTACAGCATTCTGGAATGACTTTCCCAACTCTAAGGGTAGCTTTGGTTCTGGTTTTCAGTACAAAGGTATGAATGGCTGAAGCATCATCCACCCATCTAAGACTCAGCCCTAAACTTTCTTGAGGGATAAAGGAAAAGAATGTAAGATGCCCCAAAGTTTTATCCTTGATTTGAAATTTTGCCTTCCTGGAAGGAATGGAGAAAAGATGATCAAACCACATTTTATTGCTGAATTTTGAAAGTATTGACACAACTGCTTCTCAGCTACCCACATCAAAGTGGCCTTTTCCATACAGCACTAGTTTCTGTTCAGCTGGCCATCCTGCACCTTTCTGATACCACAGTTTCTTCATTATATTACATGCATTGGGCACAAACCTCCATGTTCGCTGACAGAATAACGCTACTCAGCTATGTAATTCCTTTATTTGATGGATATCATTCTCTGCTCATGGTGGAATGATTACTTGCATAAAGATATATCCAGGGTCACATAAGCAGGTAGATGTTTAACTTCTGTGTTTTGTGATAGTTTTGTTTTTGTTTGTCATTGTGCTGGATAGGAATGATTTAGCCTTATCTGGTAGCAGACACTGTGTGAGCTGATACAAAGTTTGTATAACAGGTTGTGGTTTATAAGTGTTCAGTCCAGGAATGGCAGATTGAATCCACACTATTGTCTCCACATAGTTATTTACACTAAATCGTTGTGCCACCAATGTCTCCCATGCTAAGCAAAAATAGTACTGGAATATTATATTGTCAGGAGAGGACACTCTTTCACCTAATAATGTGGAGTGGAAGCATTCTTGTGCAGCATAAAGAGAACTCAAGTCCTTCCAGTGGACTCCCATGAATTGAGGGAATTCTACAGGAAACCTTACATGGAATACACAATTGCTACTTAAATTATTGCATGCATTTTATTAAGCATATCTTAGGGGGATTCTTTTCAGCTCACTGAATAAAACAGAGTATCAGAAAATTGCCCTTTGCATAGCCATACTTGTAAATAGTAGTGTCAAATTTTTCTTTACAAAGTGCTTCTTCTGTCATATGTTTTTTGTCATTGTAGAAATATCAAAACTTATTAGTAATGTAATTGTAGCAATTTGCAATGTGGGGTATTAATTTCTGTCAGCGATGTAGCAAATCAGCTTATAAGCATTTGAAATGAAAGTCCAGTTTTATGATCTAGGTGGATAACAAGGGAAAATCAGAGAAATTGTATGGAGTTTGTATCCAAATGAGGGCATTGAGACTGAAGAGAGATGAGAACAAAGCTGGATGACAGTCTGTTGAAAGTGCTTCTAGAGCAGTTCACCCAGTGCTCCCTGTTCTGGAGCTCATGTGTTGGGACTTCCCATCACACTGAGGTTGATGTCCGACCTCAACAGTTTGAAAATGAGGGCTATAGCAGAGCACTTGAGGAGCAGTTGCTCTTAAAAGCTTGGGCTTGGGTTGATGGGGTGAAAATGTGGCTGGGGACTTCTTTTTGCTGGAGAAAAGAAATACAGGATAGAGTCACTGGTGCTAAACCTAAATAAAACTGGCTGGTCTCAAGGAGTTTTGTGTTCTGTGAATGTTAACTTGGATTATTTGTCAGTGTTAATATGAGGCTTAATTTAATAAATGAATAAACAGAACAGAATACTGCAGCTTTACGAGGAGTTTGCAGCTGACAGTGAAGTACTGCAAGAAAAGAGATGTGGACTTCAGCCAGCAAGAAGCCCAGCCTTTTAGACTGACATGACCTGGTGCAATTTTGTGTTCAAGTAGCACAAGGAGGAATTCTAATGCAGTTGTGTGGATGGTGGATCCCTGACTCCTAGCAATGGATGGTGAATATGGAGGTGCCTGTGCTGGTTTTTATTAGGTGTACTGTCAGCCTTTGACACCATTGATCATAAAGCTTGTTGATTTGTGTTCCATATCCTCTACTTCACACTTAAGCATTCAGGCAAGTGATTATATAATCATAATAACTATACTTCTCATAAGCCTTATTTAAAGCCTAATTTTAAAGTTCAAGAGAGACTTAAAGCTTACTGGTCCTCTGCAAATGGGAAATTACTCTTGAGGTGAATCTTGCTGTCTGAAGGAGCAACTGGCTGTTGGTTTGTGTTTCAGTAAGCACCTATCCCAGATTAGATCTCCTAGCACTTGTTACTGAAAAGGTAAAGCATTGGGAAGCATCTATGGAAATGGGCTTTTTTTAGTAGCAATTTAAAGGTAAAAACACCATCTCAATCCTTTGCCAGTTCCATATACACTCAATTCTGATTTTATTATGTAAATTAAGTGCCATTAAAGACCAGACATGGTGTTGGATTTGGTTTTATTTGTATATATTGTATTTGTTCTGAAGACATATATCCTTAGAAAGTACTTGTACCTTTTTATTAAAGGTTACAATTCTGGCTGAAGCATATTTATTTGGACATCTCTGACCAGTGACATTTCAAGATCAAGACCTTTGAGGTTCAGTGTGTAGAACAAAATGTTATGAATATTTTGTTTCTACCTTTGGATTCATTCATTGAGATGGTTGAAACTGTGCCCAGTGAATCAACAAGGAGCTGTATCTTGCCCTCTTCAAAGCTAGTGGGCAAGGATAGGAGAGGACAGCAGGGTAGCATTTAGAGGAAAATGTCATCTCCACAGCATTAGTTGTCTTATCTCATGTAAGCCCAGTGATGCCTCTGATGGGAGTGGGAGTACTCTCTTGTATTTATTGTGCTTTCTCAACAGAGAGTTAAATGATCTCCTATTTTTAACATGGACAGTGTTTAAAGTTGGAGTAATTCATTTTGATTAATGCTTGTCCATGTTAAATGGCTCCATTTAACAATACAATTTCATTAGCAGCACAATTTAGTTCTAACAAAGTGCATTTTATACAACAAGGCAGGCATGAGAGATTGACAGCTGTCGTTTTCACCTGCCTCCTGTAATGGTAATGACTAGGCTCTGCCCTTCTGCCACATCCACAAAGGGCAAAGCCTGCTCTGTGCAGGGTGAGTACTGCTCCTCATTTCATTAGAGGGGTGCAAAGGGCACCTTTAGTCTTACCTTTTGGCCAGCTCAGCCAGGGCTAGCAAGTTGTGTAAGTGTAGTGCTATAGAAAAGCTTCGAGTCTACAAGAGAGAGTTTATTCCAAAGGTTTCCTTTATCTAAACAAAGAAGTTTCCACTCAAGAAGCTGACACTTTTTGTGGGGTGTTGTCTTGGAAAACAAGGCTGTGTCATTCATCTCGAGTGTTTTCTACCATTTGATAAGGTGTACATCTGCATCACTGCTAGTACTGGTAACAGGGCCTGGTTTCCCAGGGCAGAATATGATGGCTTGATGGGGCTCTGAGCAACCTGATATACTTAGAGATGTCCCTGCTGACTGCAGGGGGGTTGGACTAGATGACCTTGGAAAGTCCCTTCCAACCCAAACCACTCTATGATTCTATGGATATAGGTTCATGTTCTTTACTTTGTGCTCCTGTATATATTTAATCATGCATTGGAACAGTCTGACTAACTTGGTAGATTAAGCAATAGCAGTAGGATTCTTGAGGAGAATAAATTAACAAAATACTCCAAAGAAGTTTTAGGCACTTCCAGAAATATATCAAAGCCAACAGCAGGGACCAGACATGCCCCAAGTTTTCAGGGTGGCTGCAGGCCTTTCCTCTTCCCCCCAAACTGGCAGTGCACATGTCTTCAAGAGCAACAGTGCAGTTGTTCACTGAGCAGGTTGGGTTTATGCTTCCCCACTTCAAGGTATGTGGGACTGGAAGCCAACAGGCATCCAGGCTTTGTGCAGGCTCCCAAGACTGCCCCTTTTTTGGAGATGGAGGAAATGCCCAGATCCAGACAGCGTGCAAGTTCAAAATCTTCTCTCTTACTCTCAAGATTAAGCACCTTGTGCATTTCAAAAGAAGCAAATGATAAAACTTTAACAGAACAGGATGCTGCATTACTCAGAGCCCCTCCCTGGAAAAGCAGATGAAAAAGAGAACAAGGTAGAAGTTGTTAGCACACAATTTTGAAGAAAAAATGCTCAGTCTTTCTACTGCAGTTCTTTAATACATCCTAAAGCAACAGTAGGGGCATAGTCTTTTTGCTTGGCAGTTCATCTTAATGAAGAAAAAAATTTATTGAAGTGTATATGTAATCAAGCATCATTGAGACACAGGCTAATGCTCACATACAGGAGCTGAGTAACAATAGCCTAAGGGTAAATGCCTTTGAATTTGTAGGAACACCAAAGAGACAATATTATCTCCATCTCAATCTTAATTGGCAGTGATGGATTTAGCCTAACTTTTCATTTCACTAATTGACTCTGTAACACCTAACATCTACATTGTAACAAATTAATCTTATGCCTATGGGATTTTTTTAAATAAAGGTGTGTTTGTAGATGATTATCTAATATTTCATTGCCATTGATGTGGCTGCCATTTATTCTCATGGCAGAGCTCCTGGTGGTCTCCACAAGGGGAGTCTTAGGCTTTTAATTTTAGTTTGTGAGTACGTCTGCAAGTAAGCGTGGATTTAGAGGAACTTAAAAAAAAAGATCCTCTTTTTAAAATACCTACAGCAAGTGTACCTATTTTTAGCATTGTAGATTGGAGCATAATCTGCCTTGCCCTTCCCTATGCAGTAATACCAATAAACTATATTAATTTACTCTAGACTTTTATTAGTCCCACTGAAAACAGCACCTAGTGAGATCGAGGTACTAAAGGCTTTGTATATGTGATTTGCATATATATTTTCAGGAGAAGTATTTTTTAAGTAGTTCCACCAGCTTTGACCAAATTTGTGTACAAATACAACTAGAAGACTAGAATGCATAATGTGTTCTGTGCGTGTGGACTTCTGAAGAGCTTTCAACTCTGATGCACGACATTTCCAACACACCTTCATGACACCTTCAACAAATAACATCCAGATAATCTAATGTGTTTGTCTATTGTTTTGTTGGTTTTTTTTTTTTTTTAAGCTATTAGTTGCACATTTAATTGAAAAAAAAGGCTTATCCTAATGCTCAGTTTTAAGGGGCAAATCACTCTTTTCAAGATCTGGTTCAGAAAGTGCCATGTTGTTGACGGGGTATGTCATCTACATTGATTTGTTATTTTGGAGAATCATGACTCACTGTAAATTGGCCAGGGCCCCATTGTATTCATTTCTCCATGCCCTGTTAACTTACTCCTGATGCACTCCAGACATTCTCTTCATGCAGTGGCCTGTTTTTTCTCTTTTTCTTAATGTTGTACAATCTTTCCACCACTTATGTATGGTCAAAATTTGCTTCATCAATTTTATTCTAGTTCTAACATTACCTTAGAATCTTCCAGGCAGATTATAATATGTTATTGGTATAGCAGCTGCTTTCAGCATAAAGCAGGATCCCCAGGGCTTCTCTTCTTCCCAGGCACTTTCCTAATAACATGTTCTCTGAGACATCCCTTCTCTCTCTTTCCTTGTCTATCAGTGGACAACTATTCTGAAGACGACTTCTTCCCAGGCCCGCGGGTCCAGTCTCCTGCTAATTTGTTTAGCAATACAATCAGCACAGAGGTGCCTGGCAATGCAAATTTCACTGCTGCATGGACACTGATAGCCACAGATGCCTAGATCTATTGGGAGGCGAAGCATTAATTCAAGAGGAAGCACCAACTTTTCTAACTTTGGCTGAACATCTAAAAATGCCCCCATAAAAAAAATTAATCATTGAAGCAGTTTCCTACTGATTTCTTGCTAAAGGTTGCCAATTTCCCAGCTGCCTGCTATTCAGTACAAAGACAGGTAACATCCTCTGTTGTGCTTTTTGACCTAGATTCTTTATTCGCATATGTCAGTGTTTGCAGTAAACAGGAATTTGGAATAACTGAGTGCTGGATCCCGTTGTCTTGTAACTAAACTTTTCAATCATTGTTATTACTACTCAGCAACTGGATAAAAATAAAGAGAAGGAATGAAGCTTGAAATACTCAATACAAGTGAAAATCATTTTTTAAATGAATATGCAATGTTTATAGGAAGCTACATTGAATGATTTGCATATGTTACAATTTGCATATGTTGCAATTTACAATCACATCTGCTTTACACAGTCTGCGGTCATTTCTCTGTCCCATTCCCATAGCCAGTGCAGAGTAGCCTATTTTCCGTTTCTGTGATGTGAAAAAAAAATAGGGATGTCTGCAGAATTTCTTCCCAGCTCCCTTTCCATCTGCATTTCTGTGACACTGTTCTAAACCTAGCTGGATTACATCTATCTTTGTAAAGCATATCAAGGTATCATTTTATCTGTTCTAGAGCTGGAGTTGTGCAAGTTTGGAAAATTTAAGATTTTTTTTTTTTTTTCTCTCCCAGATAGTTACAGTAACAGTAATAAAATGAAATCAACTCAGAAGTCTTTACCTAATGAACAGTAAGCCTCCCTGGGAGGCAAAGCTGCCATTAGCATGTTTGAATGCCTTACTACAAGTGATACTTTGTGAAAATGCAGCACTTTTTGTGGGAATGAAAAGTGCAGTTGCGAAGCAGGTTGTTAATTAACAGAAGAGTTAGTGTAGTGTTTGCTATGATTTCATCCTAGCTTAACAGAGCAGAACCAAACTGAAGTGCCAAAAAGGAGGCAAGCAAGAGCTTTGTTGTTGATGGGGGTTTTTTACATCCTGAGATTTTGACTTTATACATTATTCTGGTTCCCTGTACATTAGGGTAGGAGGCAGAAAAATCATGAAGTGTTGGTTTTTAATTCAAGCTTCCATATGTTTTAAGTAGGTACTTCTGTTTTTCTGTGATTATTTCTAGTTGTTGCAAAGCTTTGGAAATGAAAAAGAGAATTTTATGTTGTTAAAATCTTATCAACATTTTAGTCTGAGTTCAGGCTGATGCTTGACAGCTAGATTTTCTTTGCGGAGGAAATAAGAAGGAAAAAGAGTGTCCCTAGGGTAAAGGCATCATGTTAAGGCAACAGTGTTCTTTCTTGTCTGGCAGTAATCCCTCTGCCTAAGCAAGCCTGTGTGTGAATGCTCACCTAACCTCATGTCCACGACACGCTTGGAAGTGTGCTTCAGGTTAAAGTGAGTGTTTGCAGTTTTGCCACTGAACCAACAAAGGTCGTTGTGGTTTGTCTGTTTAATGGTTTTGCAGAATCATTACGAACATGTTAGGTGCATTCTGACATCTCCTGATACAGAACATCACTAAATACATTCACAGGGAAAATTAGTACTAGCAATGCCAAAAAAGGACATCTAACTCATTTTATTAGAAAGGTCCTTAAGATAGGCAGTCCATTCCAATTTTTTAGCTGATAACTCTGTTTTCTTTCATGTAAAATGCAATGATGTTACAGTTTGCCCTTGTCAGGTGAGTGTAGCTGATGAGTGAAGTAGTTTTCAGTGTAAGAACATATGATAGCATTACAAAATCAAGAGAATTATAAATCAGTGACAGATGAAAAATGCTCTGTCCAACTTGTCACTGAGACCACGCAGTGGTGAAAAGACGATCTCCCAGTGTGCTTCTTTATGAAATTATTTCCATTGCTTGCTATTCCTGAGTTGCTAAGCCACTTGGTGCCTCACGTCATGGATGCTCATGCTCCAGCAGAGAACGAGACAATACCTTCACGTCCTGGCAGTCTTAAAGCAGATTCTTAGCACAGCTCTTTCTTTGGGAAGGGAATTGAGGAAGTTTTCCTGCCTCTACAGCCTCAAAGTCCCATCCTTGTACTGTTTGCAGAGCCAAGTGTGATTCAGCTGTAACTGGGTAAGGGCAGCAATAGCTAATTTTCTGTGATGCTAGCGTTAGTTAAGATGCAGTTTGTGCCTGTCAAAGAAGAGAGAATATTGTTCCCAGACTTTTAGTGTCTTACTGAAGATCCACTCAACAGCAAGAAATTTGATTGTTTTTATTTTTTGCCTCAGCTCCCAAAGTCATTTCACAGATTCATGGCTCTGTTTAATTTATTCCTAAATGAAATATGCTTTGTAATCTAATTTTCCTTAGCTAAAGGCCCACGTGCAAGCAAGCATGTAAACCTACATGCCCACAAATGAAAACACCTGATACTGTTGAAATGCCCAGAGCTGTCTCAGGTCTGGTCTCAGGCCAGAGAACTCCTTTGACCTTCTGTCTGTGTTTACAACTGCACAACAGGAGCAGACTGTGATGGCTTCCAGGGTTTCAGTAGGTCTTCCCTGCCTCCAACTTCAGCACTTAGGGCACAGATCTGCCCCAAGAAGATTGTTTGTCTGAGGCAGCCTTGCCTTGTGCTGTGGAGAACCTCATGGCTTGTCTGAAATGGAAAGCAAGAGGCAACAGGGGGACAGCCTGAGCAGGTCTGGGATCTGCCTAACACCAGGTGAACTTGTTATGAAGAGGCACAGCTGGACTGACGGCAAGCCATCAGCCATTGCCTCTCAGTGCTACCATGCAGTGTCTGAAACATTAAGAAACACTGTCCAAAAACCGGCTTTCCAGCCCCAAAACCCATAAAGACAGGTCTGTTGTGTTACAGGTGTGTATTAATTGTGTGGCACTAAACGTTAGCAAGAAAAGCTTGTTTCATTACTAATAGTGGTAAAAAGTCAACTGTTCACATTGGCCACTCGGAACAGGACTGTGATTGTAAGCCAAAAAAAAAGCAAACTACAAAGCTTTCTTGTTTCCTGTGAGCAAGTTATATTCCCACACCAACGTGCATAGCAACAACTTCGGGGAACAAAAGAGTCTTTGTTTAAACTAGATGATTATTCAGTCCTTTTTAATTTAGCATAGAATGACCCTTCATAGTCTGAACCTCAGACATGTCTATGAATTGTTGGAGTGCTTAAAATTCTTGACATATTAAAATAGCACTTTTTAGAAGTGGAAACGGACTGAGCATGGCAGGGAGAGACCTCTGGCTTGCAAGGAAGGAGGGCAAAGCCAAAGGTAGTGCTGCCTTTTCTCAGCATTGGTCACAACTCTAACTCTCATTTAAAAAATCATGACATGTGACACCTTGAGCATTATGTGACGCTGATTGTAAAGCAGAACAAAAGTGGATGGGATATTGCTTAGAACAATGAAGCTTAATGAGGTAATTGTTAAGGCATAGCCTCCATACAGAGTAGGCTCAAAGTGCACATTGTTTGCTCCAAAAAAACCCAACCCAGACTGTGTTTATGAATGAGTGAGTGTGGGACACTGCGAATTTAATATCTGTGCTGTAAATGCTGTCACACTGTAGCCTGGTAACAGGCTTTAAGTGGCCTTTAACTTTATTTCCACCTGAAGGAATTCCCATGTGTCCCCTAGTAGTGGTTCAGGGCTGTGATGCCTGTAGGTTTCACTTTGCTGGCAGTGGGAGGTGAAGATCATGAAGTTGTGAGGCCAAAGGGGTTCAGGCTTTTTTCTTTACTCATTGTTTTTGCTTGAAAGGATATTGCTCAAGACAGAGACTCTCTTTGTATCTGTTTCCACTGTGGCACTAACGTCACTGTCAGCGCTTAACAAAGAGTATGTAGCATTGCACTGAAAAACAACATGAAAAGATCTTTAAAGTGGCAGAAACAAGCTCTTGGAAGTTAGGAAAAGCCAGATGTGTGGTTTCTTCTGTTCCTTCAGTTTGGCCTTATTATACATACATATTGTGTTACAGTCATGAATGACATCATTGCAGCCATTTTTCCAGAGGAGCAGCATTCCCTTTGGGCATGAGATGAGCAGTGTTCAGGGCACAAGTCAGTTTGGTGTAATGAATGAGGATGTTGTCAAAGAAGTTAATCTAGGAATTGACGATTGTGTGATGAAGAGCAAGGATGACTTCAGGAAAGGAAATGAGGTCTTGTGTTTAAATTAGATGAACTTGAGGCAGCGGACTTCACTGCTGGCACTGCCCCAGTGTGGCAGGGAGAAGGAAGGCATTGGGATTAGAACCTGGCTCTGGGCAGTGTGGGAAGGCAGAAGTCCAGCCAGGTTTATGCTTTCTTCTTGGCTGCTGGCCATGGGCAAGCCAGGCTGATCTGCTCCCCAAGGTTCCCAACACAGTGTGCACAGCTGCGATGGCAGCAGCGGGGCCCAGCTGTGAGACAGCCTGAGCTTTGGACATGTCGTCATCCTAAATCTGGAGGGTGCAAGCCAATGGTAAGAAATGGTCATTCTCTGTGGTTTGTTATGCAGGGAGAGGAGGTGTCTGTCCAGGTTTGAAGACCTAGAAAAATTCAAGTTGATATAAAGATGGTGTTGGCAGAAGGCCATCAGGCTACCAAGCCTACAGAAGACAGCAAAGGAAAGTTTGGAGCCAAGAGCCAGGCACAAGTGTCAATGTAGGTTTTGTTTTAGTGGGCAGGATGTAGGTCATAAGCTTGACCCAGTGAGTTGCAGGACCTCTGGGGAGATGTTAGGAGCACGCAATCCTTAGCCGCTTAGATCTTTGTGATTTTGTGGCCACTGGCATGTGCTTTCCAGCTAACAAGAAGCAACAATCCTTTCCAGATCTAGGGAGGCTTAATGAGGAACTGCGGATATTTTGCAGACCCTTATTTTCATTGGGCAAGACACTGCAGATTATTAAAATATAATATAGGGAATTACATTTTTAATGGAGGAAAAAAATAAAAGGAAAGAAGGCCCAGTTTTGAAGCTTAGATCTGTCTGTTGGGGCTTGGTGGAAATATTTGTACTTGTGGGTGGAGTTGGGAAGAAGGGCCACTTCAGAGTTTAGCATTCTAAGCTCAGGTCTTGGGTTTCAACCCATTTCCAAAAATCACATTAGCAAAATTATCAGGACGAGATGATTATACAAAGACATCCCAGAACACTGGCATAGAAATGGGATGGTAAATTTTGCTTCTGGGTCTTTGATGGAAAAAGCAATAAACCTGCTGGTACTAGTTGTTGTTTCTTGCCACACACTTCAGTTTAAGCATTATCTTTAATCGTTCCAGCAGCTTCTAAACTAATCAGATTACTCTTGTGTGGTTCTTCCTGCAAGATAAAAACAAGTTTAAATCCACTTCAGGTGTGCAGGGAGAATTCAGTTAATAACACTGAGTCATTTACACTAGAGTGCCAGCAGATCACTGAAATAAATTCAGCTTGCTTGGCATGCCTTTGACAGGACATCTGCTGTTGAATTTCACCTGATAACATCTGGGCCCAAGTACTTTTCTAAAATGGGGGGAAAAAAGATAAATTGTCATGGAGAAATGTCAGGGAGAATGACTGCATTTCTGCTGCTTTAAAATTCACCGTAAGCATTTTGTGTACTGTTTCTCTAAGGGTGAGGAAGTGGTAATTTTAACAGTAAGGCTTACACATTATCTTATCTCTAGGGATCTCAAAGCATTTTGGAAATGTGAAAGATTTTCATTCAGTGATCATAATTGTGTTTGCAACAAAGATTTAATTTTCTTTAAAAGTTATAATGAATAAGAAGCACAATAAATGCTTTTCTTTTTTTTTCTTTTCAGTCTGTATTGAGCATTTAGTTGTCACAGCTAACTGGAAAACAATGTATGCTGCTCTTTTCAAAAGAAAAAAATCACACCTGTGATTTGATGTGTAAATCATTGAAGAAAATTTGCAGGATAATTTAGCCTCGCGATTTGACACATTTTTGTAGTTTGGTTAACTACCAACAATGCAGCTCTAAGACTGATGAAGGCAGCGCTAGTAAGAAATGTCCACTCCTCTTGCTTTGCTAACACAAAGGCAGCCACACTGCACATTGCCGAGAAATTCGGCTCCACAAACAGGTTCCTTTCCGGAACTGAGATGGCATGATGGAGAAACAGCAAGGAATTCCAGACAGATAGAATCACAGAATCACAGAATCATTATGGTTGGAAAGGACCTCCAGGGTCATCAAGTCCAACCTTTGTTCTAGCATCTCTCTAACCACTACACCATATCCTCAAGCGCCTCAAGACAGCAAGTTTCCTTGTGGTCCCTGAGTAACAGCAGAGAAGTTATACCCTGACCAACTACAAATGGGCAAAACTTCTAGGGAAAAAATGGAACATCTGATTCTTCAGTACCATCCATTTTCTATAGCCATGTATCATTACACAAACATTTTCTCAGTCAGCAAAGCCAGTTTAGTAAGTCACCATTCCTGCACTTCCATGTTGTCCCACATGATTATTTGCAGTGTTGTGCTGTAAACCAGTTCCACATTTTGGGTTTAATTTTTCAGTTTGGTTTGGTTTTCAAGTCACTTCAGTACAGTTTTGTTCAGTTTATGTCTGCCTCAGCATGACTGAGGGGATAGAGGACTGCAGGAAAGAAGCAAATACAAAGAAAAAGGGATGGAGACTTTTAAAACTGCATTTGTCATCACATAAAATGTTTCTGTAACTCTGCTTTCATTTTTACAGGATGAGGGCATGCAGTGCCACTGTTCTGATGTGGCAGCACCTTCTTGGAAGTTTCCTAATGAAAGAAAAATAAAAGAGAATTGTCAGAAATAGCCTTAACTGTCAGTACCCAAATGTTTTATAGAAACAAAGCAATTTTAACATCTTCTAATGAAATAGTCCTCATTCATGAGGTTCCCTAGGAGGCTGATAAGCTTGTGAAAGTAATGGCATGTATACTGGAGATACGGATGTGCATTGTGCACGTGGACTTGTCTGCTGTGATACCAGGGGCTTGGGAGTCTGAGCTAAACTGGCTCAGGGTCACTCACAACTCTTAAGTACATATATACATAGATAAAGGGAGAATGATTGATTAATTTGAAATTCATTTTTTATTCCACATGCAAGGACACTACTGAGAGAGCTCAGCAAGATGCAACCAGCCCCAACAGAAGCCACACCCAACAGGAAGCTCCTTTGACTAATCAGCTTCTGGTTAAAGTAGCCCTGGCCTTTCCCACCACACCAACCACAACCACCTGGGTGAGGGCAGAACCAGAGACACAGGTGGGCCAGGTTCTGCCTCTGGAACATGAAGCCAATAGGAAAAACAAAACATTCTGCTAGGTTGTGACTTATTCACAGGTCAACTCCAACTTGGGACACACAGCTCAGGCCTCAGCACTTAAGCTGAGTGTTTTTTCATCCATCCAAATCTCTTCTCTTCTTACTTGTGTAAGTCAAATCTTAACCCAAGCTATCATAGAGTTCATCACACTTTTTAGATGCATGGCTAAGCCGGTTGCTTATGCTTTCATGTTCACAAAGCATACGCACAGTCATGTAACCATATTAATAACTGTGATTGGACTCAGGAATGCCAATGAAAGTTCATTCCTTCATACATCACTCTGAAGCAGGAAAAAAGTGCAAAAGGTTCAAATTCCAAGTGGATATCTAACAATACAAATCCCAAATGTACTCAGAGAATATTGCTGCATTGTCTCAGTTCTGTCCTTTATCTACACATATAAAAGGACTTCCCCTCAACAGCTACATTTAGTCATTTTACTTATTGTCAACAGTCCCCAGTTGGAAAAGGAGAGACAGAAGCAGAAGGATGTTTCCTTATAACTTGTGCCTATTCATGACAGCATTCCTACATTCCTGTATAAGGATTATGCTTTTAATTACATGACACATCAGATGATAGCTGACTTTCTCACATACATGTATATTAAACAGAATATCCAAAAACTTAGAAAGATTGACTTATCACAAAATCCTTTAGGGACACTCATTTCCTGAAAGCTCAGGTCATACAATGGGATTGCCATAGCATGATAAATCTAGCAAAGTTTTTGAATATTTTTTTTTTTCCTCTTTTTACCATATTGCTGTTGACTGAACATTCTGGTCTCACTGCTGGTGAAAAGCAAACCAACAAACAACATTATTTCTGTCTCAAGTAGTTTTACACAGCTTCTAAAGAGCTTTTAGACACAGTAGCTACATTTACATTGGAATATTTTTCAAGTGTGTTCTGCAGACAAAGAAGAAAGTCAGGGTATAGTGAGACACACTGCTTGTTTTCTTTATAGGACATGTAAATGGTGATTTGTGTGACTTTCCCTGAGTGACAACTGCCCAAACAAAATTTGTGTAATGCATATCATGAATTCCAACAGAAAACCATAGGGAAAACTTAAGTCTTGTAGTTTCCACAGTGAGGGATAAAAGTTTAAAACATTCGAGGTTTTGTGTGACACCACAGATCTTCCAGTAACACTACATTAAAAGAGTAAAAGAAAAATGAATGGTACTTTTTTTGATACAAAAAAAAAGGTGCAAATATAGAGCTGAGAATAAGTTAATTGTAGCTGTTGTAGTCTTATGATAGTTGGGACTCAGCTCTGAGTTATTTTCTTCCTTAATCTGCTTTTAGTGCTTCAGTAATCGGTAACCACAACCAAATCCAGGCAAGTCTGACCAAGCAAGAATATGACTGTAAATAACACAGGGAGCTATCATAAAGAGTAACAGGGGGCTTAAGGTACACATGGGAAGGTAATTTTACTCTGCTTAAAAAAAAAAAAAAATCAAACCACAAATTGATTGCATTCCATATAGTCGGTCAGCAATCAATACTGCAGTTGTGGAGAAAACTGATTTTCTGGGGTTTTTTTCCATGGCCTTTATAAGGCTCAGGCAAACTTCATATTCCAAAATGACAAAATAGTAATTTTGCCCTCAGGAATTATTTCAGGGACTTTGCAAAGGTGTAAACAACTATGTAAATTTTAAGGTCATAGAGAAGCAAACCCATTTGTTTTAAAGCCTTATCTAGCACCTTGTGTAGCTAATTTAAGCTTTTCTATTAACTGCAATTCCTTTGCCTCTAGAAATAGTAACCAAGAGGTTATACCTGACAAAAAAGTACAGATCTGCAATATTTAGTTTTTCCAAGACATGCTGTCAACTCTAGGAGATTAAGGTATTTAATCTCCCTGAATGACAATATTTTTACATACTATAGGTTAAAAAGTGCTAGAGTTGAGACTTGTTTTGTGAAGGACACAGAGGGATAGGCCAGCTAGGTGAGGAGGAAGGGTCATGCTTTCCATGAAGACAAAGCAGGAATGCATGGAACTATGCTGGGGAGAAGCAATGAGCCACCTAAGAGCTGATGTGTCAGGACTGGGCAACATTGTGGTGGGTGCCTGGGTCACGAAGGCACCCACAAAACAGTGAGCAGCAGCTATCAAAATGGGGGCTTACTGAAACCAGAGCTACCCAGCACTCCTTCTGACAAAAGACGACTTGGGATGTCTGTTGGGAATAGAACTACCACACAATTAATTCCTAAACCTTAAGGAAAGGTGAACCAAAGTGGGCATACGCTTGCTACGAAAGGGGAAACAAAAGTGCCACACAGAAGTGCCCAAAGTATCACTCACCACGGCAGTGAGGGTCACGCAGTCTACGGAGACTCGCTTAATCCGTGGACAGCGTGTCCAAGGGGAGGGTCCAACTGCCAGGCCACTGCTCTGTGAAGAACCATCTCCCCACGTTCTTAGGCCATCCTCCATTTATACCCTAGTCGAGGGCGCTCTGTGGTCATTCTAACTGGCTGAGGGGACGAGCCCAGACAAAACAGGCCGAGCGCCTAGGCCCTGAGGCGCCAGTTAATCACCTTGGGGCGCGGTTTCAGGGCTGAAGCTGCGAACCTCTCTGTCAGTCCCTGGCTTTGCCCTGTTCTGTCTGTCGGGGAGGCCGCACCTGCCCCCGTCCCCGCCGAGACCACAGTCCCAGCGCGACCGGCTTCCCGGGAGTGGGGACGCGGCCCCACCCGTGCTCGGGCTTGCCGCCGGGATCCCAGGCGCCAGGCGGGTGCGCCTGCGAGCCACGCCTCTGTGCTGTTCCCATCCAAGTTACACTTGGGACAGCAGGTGGGGGCGGCGGGGTGTTACCGTCCAGTTTGCTGTAACCGAGCGTGAAACGCTCATCGGGCTGGCGATCGCTGATCCCGCCTGCCGTGCCCCGTTCCGCTGCGGCTGGCCAGGGCGCAGGGCACAGCGGCGGGGCGAGCTGCGGGGTCCGACCGAGAGACCCCCCAGCCCCGCGGCTCCCGAAGCTCCACACGCCGCCACCGGGCATGGACCCCCGCCTGCCCGCCAGTACAGCCGATCCCGATAGATTCCCCTCGTAAGGGCTCGGAGCCACCCCCACCGCCGTCATCCCCTTCTCCCCAGGCAACAAAAACTGAGTTCGAGCCACGGAACGTTTTTCTGCTTTACCCGCTACTCCAGTTGTGCTTGTCGTTTTCCTCGAGGGCTTGACTCCTCGTTCCTCGGCGAGCTGCTTATTTCGATCCCTAAAGCGACTCTCTTGGGACCCATGGGGGTGTGCACATACGGGTCCCTGTCCGGCAAGAATTCACCGCGCGGACTGGGCGGCGCGACCCCCACACCGCAACAACTCCCCTCGTTGACCCCTTCGATCCCTCTCGCAAGGGAGCAGAAGGGTTAAAACTGCGCTGTCCTGCCGAGCAGCGGCCGTGTCTGTTTGTCCCTCGCCCCTCGTTTTCCCCCCGAGCAATGGGCGCCGTGTTCGGACCGGGCCGGTGGGCGTCCCAGCGCGGCCGCTGTTCGCCACAGGTCAGAAGGAAATAAGGCAAAATGCCGCCAGAACTCGACTTAGTGCCGGTATAGGCCATGAATAACAATCACAAAACAGTTTACCAGGATTACTGTTGAATTTCCATGTGTAAGCCACAAGGCTGGACTACTGGGGTATCTTACATGTCAATGTAACAGGACGGCATATAGGAGCTTAATTTAAGAGGGGTCTTTTTGTCCGTTTTCCTATTTAATTTCAAATTGTCTTGAGGGTTGATGTTTCTTATCAAGCACTTACCGAAGTTTGTGTGCCTTTGCTCCCTGTTTTTTGTCCCTGTGTTGGAATTCATTTGACTCATGTAATAAATTGCAATGTTATAAAGTCGCATTTTCAAGAACTTAAGTATTTCTCGTGATTTTGGAGGAAAGCTTAACAATGTAAATCTCATTAGCTAAAAAAATTGCAAGTGCTAACCAAAGGAGGTTGATTTATTTATTTTTCCTAAGCAACTGGAGCAGGCAATACTTCAAATACAATACATACAAATAGCATTACTTCTCACTTACTCAGCACCGTTCTGAATAATTCCTCTCTGTAATTCCTGCCATATGGTAATAGGATACCAGTTCCTTTCTGCAGCATTAAGTCTCTCTCTTCCTTTAAGCTCTCCAGAAAACATCTCCCTCCTCTCTCCTTGTATCTCTTAAATAATAAATAGTAGATGTCAAGGCAGAAATAAACTCCATAAGGCATGATAAATAAAGTTAACAGGAAAAGTTTGGGGTTTCTTGTTGGGTGTTTTGTTGTTGTTTCTAAGTAAAAGAAGCCTGTCTTTGATTATTAATGTCTTCTATGATCACAAAGTTAGTACATTCTTCTCTTATTAAAACAAATAACTCCAGTTCTCAGACTCTGATTCCAGTAAAACATTTTTCTAACGGCAAGGGAAGTGCATACAGTGCAGAACATCCATCAACAACACCATTCATGGCCATATAACCAGCTTTTCCAGCACTGTATGAAAGAAATGGCAATTGTCTTTCTGCGTCAATAGAAACATACTGAGACAGATCTGGGGGCAAAGAGAGTCAGTTGACTGAAAATGAAAAGCAGAAATGAAATCTTGTACATTAAAACAATTTTTCTAGTTATGTAAATAAATGCAGTATGACCATGATGGGACAGTGAAGAAATAAACACACATATAGAAGGTCAAAACCAAGTATGTATGCTTGGGTGGTTCAGATTTTTCAATTCAGGAAGTAATGATGAGCTAGCTAATTTCATGATGTTTGTAAAGTGAGCTAAAAAACTATTAAAATATTCTACTGAAATAGGATGGAATTTTGAAAGCATAGTTTGGCCCATTCCTTGCTTTTCATTGTGAAATACTGACTTAAGAGCTCCTACCCTCTGTGCAGAGCCAGGCTCAAAAAATGAAGTAGGGACATGACAGCATATTTATTGGCATAAATAATTTTCAGTATCGTGAATTGTGAGGAGTGTTCACATCAAATTATCTAAAGCCTGGTCTGTAGTTCTGTTTCTGTAACGAGTGCTGTTTTCTCGTCGGTCAATAATCTTGACAAACTAGTTAGCTGGAATGGCTTTCTCACAAAGCAATAAACAACAGATAATACTTCCTCAGCCAACCCTAAGAAATAGCACTTACAAAAGAGGTGATTTTTGGCATGTTTATTGAAAACATGTCCTCTTCCAAGCTGACTTCATTAATTTGAAGCCACAATAATTACGACTTAAAGTACCTACAGGAAAAATACTGGAAGCAAAATCAGCTCAGTGGGACATCTGGTCTTCTTTAATAGCATTCATTATTTAAATAAATGACTTTATAGGTATAGCACCTAACCCTTTCATATCCCCACCTATACATTTGAATGTGTGGTTTATTGGGCAATAGAAATATTATTATTTGGCCATTAAGATTTTAATTGCGCCCCTGCTGCACCTATTGCTCTGTCTAGCAAATTTAAGGGATTTAGCATTACTGAAAAAAAAAAAAAATCAGACTATAAATAGGCAAAAATCTTTGGATTTTAGTAGTACAAGACCACGTGCATTTAGCAGTTAGCACAGGCTAACAAGAGAAGACCAGCAAATCTCAATAATTGGATTGAGAACTTACTACCTACACTGTATGAATTGTATATGTTATTTCAACCAGCTCTGCTGCAACTCAAGGGACAAAATGTTCACTGATGGCTCGTGTGCATTGACCATACTCCTGGAGAGCATCTGTAATTTAGTTTTGTCTGAGAGGAATCCTGTTCAAGCACTCAGAGACTTCTCCACAACATCAACCAAAGCACAGTGAGGAAAGACAATAGGGGTATTTGCTTGAGAAGCAGAACCCTGTTCCCAAGTAAAACACTAATATTTGTCACATTGACACATTCTCAGATACATCAGTCTTTTTCATAGGGCAGAATTAAACCCTGATGCTCATCTGATAACAGTAAGATTTGTTCATGGATAATGATCATGCTAATAATTTTAAGAAACATAAAGCTATGGGGAACGTTACCTTAGTGGAAGTAAACTTTCAACATATGATCAGAAAATGAGATGGTTTTAATCATAGTAGTAGGTAGCTATCCTTGAAAGTCATAGACATCTAGTTGTCTTTATCAGATAGATATTACCTAGCTGACCCTTGGGGTTTTAAATTTCTACAGATATCAGTCTGCAGTTACAGATTACTTCAGCACTCATAGAAGTTTCACTTTTGTCCAGAGATAAAATTCTCTCTATCCTGTTATCCAAGGTTTCAGTTTTTCGCTTGTGATACAAAACAGTCCTGTCAATCTGTTACATGGAAATACCTTATCTACAGTGCTTTCTGAAACCTTAATTACAAGCCAGCTTTACTTCATTCTTCAGTGTATAGGTAATCTGGAGTAGCTACTGAGGAAACCCACAATGTGTGATATATTTCTGTCAGTGATTTTGGCAAAACTTTCACCTTGAATTCACCAAGTCTTAAATTTGTGATATAATGGCCTACTATGTTAAAGAACATTGATAAATTTTTCTTCAGATGAGGAAAATAAGAGATGGAAGACTCAATGACATCCAGTAAGAGACTTGCATGTTAACATTTATGCATAGGTAAGTAAGTCTAAACAGGAACAGAGGCAACCTAGTATAAATGGAGGACTTCAGAAATAAGGTAGCTCATGGGGATGGGCATGCATACAATTGCATGTCACTAACAGAGGGAACTGGACAGCCTCCATTAAATCTATGAGTGGATCAAAAGCCTCACGGTTAGCACTAAATTCCAGGCAAGAATTTTCCGTGATTAATAAAGAAGACATCTAAAAAGCTAGAAAATTTTACGAACATAAAATGCTCATTAGTTGCAGATATTTAAGTTATACAGATTTTACTAGAAGCTGAAAATATTTATTCACAGCCTTAAAAGTCTGAGGGGAGGGAAGGGGGCAGAAGGAGGAGAAAGAACATGGAATAGTTCATCTGTCTTCTGTAAGATGCCAAATTAAATTTCAATTTCACAACACACATGGTTTGGGATCTGAAGAATATTTTGAGCTTCAGAGGTGAAAGTCTATCCACTGCAAAATTAATGGAATTTGTTGTTGTTTTGATGAGGTCACTGAACTTGATAGAATATTATTTATAATTATTCTCAGAACTCAAAAGTATTAGGTAGCCTTTATCCAGCAAAACACATATGTGTATACTTTAATGTCTGGTAAGATGTTTTATTGAATAGAATTCTGAAAGTGTAGCTGATATTACACATGAAATGCATTTTCATGGAGATACATACCCTTCTCAATCCCAAACCTTTAGTTCTAATCTGCAAACCAGAATCTATTGCACAATGCTGCTGGGATGGTAGGAAATACATAAACACATGTACTTGAACAGAACATTTCTGTAAATTTTTGTTCCTAAAACTTCTTCCTGAAGTATTCCAAACTATAACTAGTACTGTCCTTTTTAATACTGAACTATAAAATGGTAGCTATCTGACATTTGTATTGTCACTAATATACACTATGCAATGCATATTGAAGAAGTAATAGAGTAAGGTATGATAGGATACAGTTGAATGTTCTTTACTCAGAAACAGCTCTAAAAATTACTTTAAAAAAAATAGAGGGTTACATTTTTTTTCCTGTTTTACAGAGCTGGTGGATATTATTGTTTGCAGACTATATATACCAGTCTGAAATGCAGCTTTCTGTATTGCACTTCAATAGCAGGAAATAAGGGACATAGATGATCAAGTTCAGCCTGTTTAAATGTTAGTGTCACCATCTAGTGGCAGTTTGAAGGAGTTTGGATAGCACCTTCTTCAGTGCAGTAGTTTATTATGTAAAGGCAACACATTCAGACATTTTCTACTTACATTACACTCATTTAAGCTCATCAGTTAAATATTTGGCTAGCATTTTAATGTATAATCTGATTATCATTAATGCAAATGATAGTTTAATAATATTTGTAAAAAGCTAAAATTCGTATTTCCTGGCAGTTTTCTGCCATTTTCTCATAGACCCTTTCACATAACTTTGGGAGGTAGACAGATGCCTGCCTACAATATTCAATATAGCATTCACATTCTTAGATTTTTAATTCCCATATTTTGCAGAATAAATGAATTAATTGCACACAATTACTATTGTACTGTCTTTTTTTTTCAGTTGATGTCACCCTTACCGTCTCACAGAGGTTTCTCTGTAAAACTATGCAAAGTATAAGCTGCTCTCAAGGTGAAATACATTTGTAGCTATGGTTAAGAAACAGAATGTGTTCAATAGTATTGTTCCAGTGTTACATACACCATAGTTCCAACCCATCCTTTTTTTTCCCTTCTTTTCTTCTTCCTTTCCCATTTAAAATCTATGGGTACTGAAAGAATAAAAGCTTGTGTTACATGGTTGTCTATGGAAATAACAAGTTCTAGTAAACAAACACATGCCTCTTTAGTAAATATCATTTCTCAAAGTTATTGTGTAATGGTAAAACCTGGACTTCATTAAGCTTATTATTCATAGAATGGAGATATTAGTATTTGTTGTTTTGATATACTACTACTACTTTTCTTTTTCAATTGTAATAAATAAACACTGATAATAATAAACATTGGCTTTACTTATTAAGTACTCATTTTCTTTTAGTGTTTACTATCTGAGTAAAAAAACAGGAGTTGTCATGCCAGTCACACCGATGAGCCTTTAGAATAGGTAAGATAAACTCCAAAATCTATCCCACTGTTGTGCTGGTTCAGCCATCATCATTTTATGCTGCCACTAGTTGCCTGATCACACAGGCCAACACTGAACTCAGCAACAGCCCCTCAGAAGTCTTCTTTCAGACAGTCCTGCCAT
>JAVSBS010020076.1:63389-100889 GCA_033124195.1 Coracias cyanogaster
TTTAACTTTGTTTCCCCCCCCCCCCCCCCCTTCTTTTTTCTTTGTTATAATTTTTTTTTTCTTCCATTGGAACAACTGGAATTTATTCTTTTGAATTTCATCTGTAGACTCTTCCTTGCTTTCTTCATAATTACATCTTTCTGTTGATGGTGATGAAGCACCATAATTAGATTCAAGGGTCCCTTTTGAGGTTCAAGCACAAGGAATGCTGTGCTGGGTTCTCTGACTAGGTTCATCTTTCCTGACAGGCTCAGATTTAACAACTGTACAGTCAAGATTTCACATACCAGATCAGGCTTCCTCCTTGAATGTTTTCAGGGGATTCTTACTTCCACATTGATTTTTCTCACACTATTCTCTGCATTAGCTATCTGAAGCTTCATATCTCTCTTTGTCCCAGCGTTTCTCCTTCTCTCCACTCTTCATCTCTTTTCCCTTCCATCACACCTCTGTGACTGTGCAGCTCCACCCCATTTCACCCCATGCACATTCTTTCTCCATCCTCTGTCTCATTCCTTTGGATCTTCCAGATGAGTAGCTTTCTTGGCAGATTCAAGGATGTCAGATAAATTCTTGTGGCTTTAAACTCAGAGATCAATTGCCAGATGTCTGCCTTGGTACTATGTTAATTTTATTCATCTTTAGTGTCTCTGCCTGCTGTGGAGTCAAAGGCTTTCTTATCCTGCATGCCTGAAGTGGTCACCTTAGGGGTTTAATACATAGAGAGATATATTTTTCAGCACTGTGCAGCCATATTTTCTGCAATGTTCTGCTTATTTTGGGGGGGGGTTAGTAGGCTTGAGGGGTAGAAAGAAACAGAGTCATGAGGTTGACTTTCAATGTCTCAGGTTTCAGGCAACCATCTCACACTATACCTTGGCCAAATGGATTTCTACCCTCCATGTGTGTGCCTGTGTGTGGGTTGTGGCACTGCCCTTCAGCTGTATAGTTCATCTTGTAGCTTCTATTTAGTTAAATCCTTGAGGAACTGCGTTGTTCTTTTTAGTAGTCTGATGAACATGTGGCTTAGCTCCTTGTTGTTTTACTCACTTAACCTACCAACAATTATTGAAAAGCCATGTTAAAAAAATGATGGTCCTTATGTAATGAATAGAGAGCATGCAGGACATGCATTTTATGCCAGCCTGGGATAGCTAACATTGCAAATGTATAGAAACGCATACTTACAGATAAAAGGCATTTGCATAAGACTACCTGTCTATTTTATTGAAGTTTCAAAAAGCTTTTTTTTTATGCATTTGGATGCCTTTTTCTACCTAAAGAGAAATTTTCACTTTTTACATGATAAACAGCAGTGGAAATGTCCTCAAAAGTTCACATTCCTCCCACAGGAGGCAAAGATCTGCTGTTTGTTGGGAACTATCTGATGTGATCTACTTTCCTTTGTTCCCTGGGCATGATTTTTTTTGCTTGTTACCTGGAGCTGCAGAGCCCTGGATCTTGGATTTTGTGCCTTCTGGTCCAGAGTCCCAAGGTCAGAAGGAGAATGTTGTCCAGCTGTCCTCCTGTCGCTACCAGCTCTCTGCTGAAGGCAAGGTAAAATGCATAAACCCTCACTCTTAACATTCAACCATACCATTGACTGCACCTGCCTGCACAATGCTCTCTGCTCATCTGTGGAATCCCCTGACTTTTGTCTGGCATCAGGAAAAGTGTGACGTATTGATCTTTTTCATAGTCTGAAATTCAACTCTCCCAGCCTCCAGAGTAGCCATGGGACCATGTCACGCAGAGCTTGAGAATGGAAAGCCGTACGGACTTAGCCTTCTCTTTGCTCACACAGAGAGGCACACATAAGCCAGGAACATAGTAAATTGTTCAAAATGCTGATTTTGCAAAGGAGAGGGAAATTATTTTACTGATTAAATATTCATGATGTGCTTGTATGCTGCAAAAGTAGGTTTATAAATACATGAATGTATTGCTGGCTGGTAGGAGGCTATGTAGAGGAAACCATGCTCTTCCTTGTGCCATGATCTGACATCTCCATGCTCACAGAGATCTAGACCAGCACAAGCTTGCGATGATGCTTGTGGAAAAATTTGCTTTAATTAATTTAAAAAAATGAAGTACAACAATACATTTTATTTTAATCTATCTTTAAAACTGAAATAATCAGGTAATTAACAGTTCTCTAAGTTTCCTTTATAAAACTGTAAATGTTTTACAAGAATACTTGGGCTCTCAGGACAACTAGGGCAGTTGTAAATGATCTAGTGTAGTAAATACTCTTCTTTTCAGGATGTATGTATAGATTTCATGTATCCATCCTTATCATGTGAGGCTGCCTTTTTTTATTCATTCCCTTCACGTGTCACACAGCTGCCTAACTTCTCGCAGGCACACGTGCTCACCGCCCTCCCTGAGAAATCTGTTCTGCTTCTCAGTATCAGGTGCCAGAGTTTGAGCTTGTTGCGGGGGAGGATGGTAAAGACAGAGTCCTTAAAAAAAATTGGATGGCAGTGATATTTTTAACAATATTTGTGCTGGAATTTAATTTTTAACTTCTTGTTTTAAGAAAGGTGTTAGCTAAAAATACAGATTACTTTTTTTCAGATTTTATCTGGAGAAGGTCAGACTCAGTTTGTTGTCTGGGAAAAGGCTTTCCTCCAAATTTTTCCCAACATGAGCATACTGTTGTAGCTTCACAGCAGTAAAAGGCCATGGCAACTGTAAACCTTTATGTAGTCTGGATTATTTTTCCCATGTGGGAATACATTTCATTAGAAATATAGCTGGACCGTTGTAATTAAATTTTGGTCCACAGAAGGTCTTAAATACCTTGCTTCTACTTTAAACACATCCATTATGTGAGATCTTCCAAGCATAACCTAAGATGCCATGGGTTTCTAGAAATCTCAGGTGACTGGTATTGTTGCCATATAGTCCAGAATGCCAAGATGTATTCTACTGCTTATGTACCACAGTGCTCCTATTTGGCACTTTGGCCTTTTTTTGACAGACCTGAGCAGAAAATGCTTGGGCTGTCAGAATGAGAGCATTTCCTTCGGCAAGCGGCAAGGAGCAGGTGAGCACCATGGGACCATTCCCTTCCTTAGTCTGGGAACAACTGCAGTCTTCTCCTCTCTTCCTCCCTCTGCGTTTGTCAGAATGGACTGGTGTGGTCAACCCCTTGCAGATTTTACTGTGAGTCCTGGTCTAACCTTAAAGAAGCAGAACACACCCTGATAGATTTCTCCATCATTTCTTACTGGCTGCTTTGGGACATTTTCCTCTCACCCCCTTGCATGCATGGTGTATCAGAGGCATGGCCAGGCTGATTCTGTTTTTTACCTTCTCACCCCAGCACCTTACTTCTCTTCTGCTTTTCTCCACCTGGGTAGGTGATATGTAGTGTATATCCAGTGATAAGCCTGGAAATGTGGAATAAATGGGATTTATTTCAGTGGCTGTGATCTGGGTGGCAGCACATAGGGTATGAAATACACTGAGCCCATGCTGGGTTAGGGAGAATCAGCACTGGCAACAGAGCAGGTAGGCAGGAGCTGCTCTGTGGTAGAGACTAATGAATTTACTTTTAGGAAGGAGGAGTTTAAGTTAATGTTTCTCCATCTTTCTTTTCACCTCTCCTCAAGCATGTTCGCCTCTTATTCTTGCAGTCAGTGAAGGCACAGAAGCTCTTTGTGGTCCTAAGTACTCCTGCAGAGACTTGAAAGAAAACACTGCATCTTCCAATGTATTTCCCAGTGGCAAAAACACCATGAGTGGCTTGGCCACTCACAGGCTCAGGCTGAAGCAAGAAGCATCAGCCATCAGAGGAGTGACTTTCTGGGATGGTCTTCAGATAATAGACAGAGGGCAAAATGTGTAACAAGGGGAAATGACAGTCAGCAGATTTAAGCCAGATAAAGTGGAGCACTTTTTCCCACAATGATAGTTAATCTGTGAAACCAGAACTTTTGGACACCAAATGTATGGATTCAAGAAGGGAATAGAAAAATTCGTCAAGGAGTGGTGCATCAATGGCTATTGAAAATGCTGGTCTGGATGCAGTCTCTCAGAAAACCCTGAATTGCTGATTGCTGGCAGCTCAGCAAGTCTACTGGGGATGGCTCCATGCATCTTTCTTGTGCTTGTTCTTTAAGCATTGCTGTTAGCTTCTCTCACACATAATGTGCAACTAAGATGGCTTTACTTTGGTCTAGTATGTCAGTGCTTAGTGGCTTTTAAGATGGGGCTCAATCAGTTCATGAAACAGGTTGCATGATACTACCTCTGGCATTTTTAGGGGAATGATCCCATAGGTCCTGCCAGTAGTTTGGTCCCATGCCTGGGCAGTCTCCACAAGGGGACAATAGCCTGCTAGCACAGTGAGACACTGTGCTGAGCACTGGGCCATGAAATGGTTGTCCATAAGTGTTCTCATTAGCCAGTGCCTAAGCAAGCCAATTTTTGGGAAGCACCAAGATGCAAAGCTACTAGGGTTGTCATTAATAGGTGGTTATTGAGAGGCTTGATGTCTGTTCAAGCGTTTTATGTTCTATAAGATAGGACAAAACCTAACAGGTGTCTCTAAGACTTTCCTACTGTGGAATTTGCCTGCCCTTGGTAATATTCCTTCCTTCCCCTTTTTATTTGTACTGATAACTGTCCTTGCATTAATAAACTCATAATGCATCTTGTTTATCCCTTCAAAGCCAGCTTTCATTTGCGTTTTAGGATATTTACAACTTTGTAATGACTGAAAATCTGCCATTTGTCATTAAGAATTAAGAAAAATCTCTTTCTGCTTAGGGCTGAAGATCAGCTTTGGCCTTTGAGGGACTGAGCCACCTCTGGGCCTGGTAGACAAAAACAAAGTCAGACAGTGCCCAGATTTACAGCAGCAAGTGGCTCTTAGTTACTCAGATGTCTTTGATAATGTGTCATCTGCTGTTGCTGGCAGGGATCAGTGTTTAGGCTCAGAATTAATTTCCCTCTAGCTAGAGAGAAAACAAAAATACCTCTTCTGCAAGAGCAAAAAGAGAAGGAGGTAGTAACAGGGAGAGAAATGAAAACCACACTAGGCATGTGTGAAAATGTATATACACATTGCGTGTACACACTGCAAAAGTTAACAGAGATAAAGTGCTGTTCAGAAGAAAACTGTATTTCACTCTGTTGTGCTCTGTACTTTCAACTTCAAAATACAGGAAGTTAAGAGAATTTTTAAGGTTTCAAGAGGGAGCTTATCTTGTAATTGGTGAAGGGCTAAAGAGTTGGTTGAGGAGGGATAATAATCAAAGGAGCCTTTTCAACACTAAATTGCAGTCCAGAAAATGAAAGGGAAGAATGTTAATTGGTTTGTACAACATGATATTCTCAGTTCGGAGAAGCTTCAGCCACTCAATGGTACTTTTTCTTTTTCTCTCTCTCTTTGTAGGTTGATTAAGTGAATAGAAAAATAAAGAAAAACGAAACTGCTTTCAAGTATTGAAGATTCAAGGCCAGGATGAACACGAAGGACACAAAAGTGACTGAAGGAGGTCTCAATGTCACACTTACCATACGTCTTCTCATGCATGGCAAGGTGAAGCATTTACTGTTGCCACAGCAGTTACCTGAGTATTAAGCGAGTGCATGCAGTTACCATCAGAGCGTCACAGTGGCATTGACAGAGGGTCTGCTCCTTTTCCTCTAACTTGAGTCAAAAGCACCATCTGCATGACCAAAAAGTCATCCTCCACCTTTCAAGGTGTTGTCCTTAAGTTTGCACTGCAGCCTGAGTTCATTGGAGCAAACCCTGCCTGTGACAAACCCATTTTGAGCAGATCTGGCAGCAAAAAAAAAGAGTTCTTTCATTGACAGCCAGCCAGATTTGGCAGACCCTTGCCTAAGGCTGACCTGTATATGGCTTGCCTTTCTCATCATTTGCTGGATAATGCAGGAGGTTTTTTAAGATACCAGAAAATTGACTTGTGTGAAATAATTGCCACAGAGCTACTGTCTATTTCTGTTAAATGCAAATAGGATAGTTCTTTGTTATTCTGGTGCAGCATCTTATTAGATCAAACCCTCTGATACACCAAGCATTCATCCAGGTCCCCTGTGGGTTTGGTTTGGAAGGTTGACTGTCATTTCATTTCTGTCCAGCGCAGCACTTAAGCATACAGAGAACTGTGAATTCTGTGGAACAGACAAAGTGCCAATTCAGTATGGTTAGACTTAACAGTCTGATAGCCACTTATTTTTGCCAGATCACAAAATGGGCTTTTAACTAAAAAACACATTTCGTAGTTGTGTTTGTATTATTTGCATCAGGCAACACCAGGCGTTTTTAGGTTTAGTGAATGAGCGTGATATAAAGGAGGTAGTCTTGGCTCTTTCTTAACAATGAATCATTCTAGAGATCAAGTTTGTATATATAAAACCAAAAATCACTTTTACTCCTAGAATTCAATTTAATAACTAAAAATACATTTACATTTTAAAACAGTGCATGCTTTCAAGTATGGCATGAACACACATGTGATTCACCAACAGCACAAATCTCTGTATTTTACTTATGGAGCTGCTAAGAAGTATTAGGGGGTACAGTTTATGTTTGCAAATTAAAAACCTCAGAAATTAGGTTATGTCAGATCAAATCATGTGTTTTCTCAGAAATGATCTAACCACTTTGTTTGATCATTTTTTCCCCCCTGAAATATTCAGCTTCAGGCAGGCATCTGATGTGTAAAATCTGCATTTTAAATAGGGATCTGTCAAAAAAATTAAATAACAGTCTTTCTTACCAAACCCACCCAAAATCGTTATGCATATCTGCACTCAGAATTAGATCTTAGGGGTTGATTATACCAGGTTCTGGTGCCAATCCAGGAAAGCATTTGAACGCATCCTTATCCTGGTCAGTGGTACAAGTAGCCCTCCTGCTTTCAGTCAAATGCCCAGATGCATAGACGTGCTTTTTTCTAACCACTGTCAGGCAGCTCTGCTTCTTTCAGATTCATGCCTCTAAAGCAAAATATTTTAGTTGAACTGTGGGCTAGGGGTTGTTTTTTTTTAAGAATTTTTTTTTAATCAGAAAAGAAATTAGAAAAAGTTAATTTTCTCTGTTACATGTCAATGATTGTGTGTGCAAACGCTTATATCAGTAATGGATGTATGCTTATGTAGCCCCAAGGATCTGAAATAAACCCAGAAAACTAAGACGTTCAAATTTTAAGTGGGAGTATACCATGCATCCTCAGTTAACAAGGCACGATGGGTATACTGTTGACTCTGCTGTGCTCTAATCATGTATCCTATTGTGTGCAAGTAGTGCAAAGAGTATGTTAAATCAAAATTTATTTGGTGATACAAGTCAGGCTCTTACAGTTTCTTTGATGCCGTTTCTGTGATTTAGAAATGATAATACAGAGGAATGAAGGGTATCTGAGTCAAGATGAACTCAGTGTGTCAAGGTCACTCTGAAAGCTGTATATGCCTCTGAAAAAGAAGAAACATGTTTTCTAGGCTCTTCTTTAAGATTTGTTGTGGTAATGACATCGGTGGAAATTGCTGATTAGTATTTCTAGACAAAACAATTAACTGATGTGGAGCTTGGGTTGTAAATAACTGGTCATAACTTGAAAGAGAAGAGACGAACTAAAAGGTTCGATAGTATCAGGAGCAAACTGGATTCAGTTAGATAATTTTAAAGTAAGATCATTTTAGAGTTACTTATTTATTAGTGTGTTTCATGGAAATATGAGAGTCTGTCCCCACTAACCTTAATGCTGTCTCTAAGCCTTTATTACCAGTGTACCTTTGCATAGGGAAGGTCTATGTGGTTGGTGATATTTGCATTCATTTTGATTGAAAGTCCAGAACTTGTGCTACTGCACTTAGTTATCTTGGCTGTAAATTCTTCAGACTTCAAAAATTTTCACTTTTCCTATGATTTGTGTAGGGGTTTTAATTCAAGGACGGACATCTTAATTGGGCAACTAAGATAAATTCTGTAACCTGCAGACAGAAAAATCAGGATTTATGTGAATGAACAGATCTCTGCAAGAGGGTAGGGAATTTTAAAAAGCGTCTTTAACAATAGCAAACAAAATGAGTAGCAAAAATCAGACACTGTTATTGTCTGGTGAAAGGAAAACAGATGGGAACAGTTCTGAGTTCTAGAGGGCACAGGCCAGTGCTGCTCCGCAGATAGGACACCTCTCATCAGAGCCTATGTTTTATCTCACTTTTGGGAAAGAAGGGGCTGTGGGTCCAGCTGAGCTTCTGCAGGGCTGTGTGCAGCCTCCTACCAAAGAGGTTGGGATGACCACCTGAAGGACCAGCTCAACTGCTCTTCTGCAGTGCAGCAAGATCTGGGAGCAGCCAGCTGGCAACAAAGCAAGGCACAGCCCTGATTTTCTCAGGGAAGAAAATACGATGTTAAGAGAGGTCAGCAATTTTTTTTGTCTGTGGAAGCAGCAAAAAGGCTTGTGTAGCCCAGAAAAAGGCTAATCACTGTGAGGTATAAAAGGTTAACCTCAGGCTGAATGTTTCCAGGGCCTGATATGAAAGGTGTTCTCCTAACCCAGGACTTCAGAGTGTGTGTGATAGTTTAAGATGAAAGGCTTAATTTTCATCTTATCCCTTGTTACATCAGTAAAAAAGTTATCACAGAATCATTTAGGTTGGAAAATACCTTGAAGATCATCAAGTCCAGCCATTAACCCAGCACTGCCAAGTCTACCGCTAAACCATGTCCCTCAGCACGTCATCTACACATCTTTTAAATGCCTCCAGGGATGGTGACCACACCACTTTTTGGGCAGCCTGTTCCAATGCTTGACAACTCTTTCGGTGAAGAAATTTTTCCTAATATTCAACATAAATCTCCTTTGGTGCACCTTGAGGCCGTTACCTCTTGTCCTATTGCCTGCTACATGGGAGAACAGACCACCCCCACCTCACTACAGCCTCCTTTCATGTAGTTGTAGAGAGTGATAAGGTCTGCCCTGAGCCTCCTTTTCTCCAGGCTGAACAACACCAGTTCCCTCAGCTGCTCCCTATAGGACTTGTGCTCTAGACCCTTCACCAGCTTTGTTGCCTTTCTTTGGGCACTTATGAGAGTATGACAGCCCTGAAGAGAAAACAGGAGCAACACAAAACATTTGTCATACTTTCTTCCGATGAATTTGAGGGCATATGTTAGGGAGTATGCCACAAGGGCAGTGCCCAGATGTTATTCACATCCACAGAGAAGCAACTGTCTCTGTGTGCAGGGAATTTTAAAAGCAAAGTTAGGAAAAACTTGTTATGTGAATGTGTGAGGAGGGGAGGATGCTGCCCAGGCATGCAGCCCCATCCATCACTGGAGGTTTTTAACATTAATTTATACAAAAATTAATACATCCCATAAAGCTACCATGGCACTGCAGCCTCTGCTGCTCAGGACCTTTTTGACTGAGTTACCTGAGTGCTGCTCCAGAGAGGGCAGGAACAGAAGAACATTTCGAAGCGTGTGCAGGAGTTGGATACATAGAGTATATTAAATAATGCAGAGATGCATTTTCATCTTTTATTAATGAGAAAGATGCACCACATTAAGGAGTAAAGCTGTTTCCTGCATTTCAGCAGAGAAAAACAGGAAGTATGGGCTGGGGCTGTTTACATTGCCCTACTTATGTATTTGCTGTCCAATTCCTGCTGTTTCTTGAAGTAAAATAAGCAAAATCACTGTGTAGGGCAGAGACATGAATAGGTACGGATATTTTATTACCTTTGTTTACTTTAAAAATATAATATCTGGGCAGGATTAGAGCATTGCAGGGATTGCAAGATTTCTGCGTCCAGCGAAGGCAAGAGTGGCAGCATTTACCCAGATCAGATCAACATTTTTGAGGGCTTAAGGAACACAAATTGCATGTGTGTGCATTCACGGGCAGACAGTCCCCAGCTGTCAGAGCCCTCTGTAAGGAGAGGCAGAGCTCAGGCTCCAAAAGAAATGTGCCTTTCACTTTTTCTTCCTTTTTCAGTTTTTGTCAAAATCAAACTTCTTTTGGCTATCTGCATGTTATAGGATCTTTGATGGAGCTTGATGTTTCTCTCTTATCATTCTTTGCTCACCATTTGCTGAATTTTTTATTACTTGACTTGTGGCTGCTTTTTTTTTCTTGCTTACTGCCACAGGTAACAAGGTTGGAAGACTGTTGAAAATTGTAGCCATGCCCATGGGTATCTGCCAAAATATCCTGGTGCTTGACATTTGCAGTGCTCTTGTTCTGGTTTTGGTCAGCTCATGCCCAGAAAGAAATAACTCTTGAGAAGGCAGCTACTTCGACTTTACTGGATATTTGATTACATGGTTTTGGACTGGTTTGAATTTGTACGCATACCATGTTAACAGGATGATTAAGATCTAGAGACTCACCATTCAAGGTTAATTTTAAATGTGGATGGTAAAGAGACCATGCCAGTAGAAAGATGTTACATTTCAGGAAAGCAGCTTAATGGAGATTTAAAAATTGGGTCCATGAGATGGAACAAGAGAAAATGTTCAAATGTGCCAGCATGAAAAGGGCAGCAGAGTCACCAATCCACTTTGGTCTCCATCTCGTAGTGGTTGCACCGAGTCTCTGCTCCCTTCAGTGTGAATCTGCAGAAGAAAAAGTGCCTCATTTCCAAAGGCACTTCATGAAGGTGTGCATCGAAGAAACCATATTGGGTGCAGCAAAGTCTGCAAGAAACCAAAGTACAGTACAATAAGTACATTGAGTCTGAGGAATCTTTTAGAGAAAGGAATAGGAGTTTGGAAATAGAAAACAAAATAATAAAGTTAGATGGTTGTGAAGAACAAGGAAATAATTTGCAGGAAGGATGGAGGAGGGAATGGAAAACTGGCAGGGAGGTAGGATTCTTGCCAAATACTATGAGAGGTGTAAATTGGAGAGTTGAGGCAATTAACTGGAAAAAGGTAATTTAGAAGATACATGATCAGTGAGAGAAGGAAATCTGGAAAGCATAAAAGGCTGAAAGGCATCAGATGTGGCGGGGTCTTGAGAATGGCACATTTGGGATATGCTGAGTTGGAGAGGAAAGCGCCTGCAGCAATAGCGTACACAGTTCTGGATGTATAGCGTTGGTGCATCATGGGGCAAAGAGGCGGTAATTACCTTACTGTTCTTCTGGCAAAATCACACCTGTGGTTCTGAGCTCAGCAGCAGGTGCCATGTGTGTGAGTGATGTTGAAGACTGTGCAGAAGGGGAATTCACAGAAAAATAACAAGGTTTTAGGAGGCTGAGGAGTCTGTGTCTGGCTTTCTTCAGATGTTCTCATAAATACCTGGAGAGAATATATATTAGTATAATAAAGTGTTGTTATTTTGAGTAATACAAGTGCTTGTAGCTGGAAATAATGGGATAAAATATATTTTTGAAAATAAATCCTAATAAGGGAATCCCAGGAGAAATTCCTGATACTGAGATTTTTTTATGAGATTGTGGAACTTTCCCAAGAAGATTTTAAACTTGTCTAGGGAAGAGCAGCACATGTACTGTGTAGAATGTATAATATGCATTGATGGAGGACAGATAGGATGAGTAGAGCTTTTCCTTTACTGATACCATTTGCTCAATGATACGATTCTCATAGCTTCAGCAGCAGTGAATCAGAAAACGGTACCTGCAGTCAAACGTTCAGGTTTCAACAAAACCCTATGAGTGCCTTGATTTTTAGGTACTAAACTTCCAGTGCTTACAGCTTCATTTTAGATGGCCTAAGGAACTCTGTCTCCCAATGGTTTTAGCAGGATCCGTGAGTGCCTTGTGGCACGGGAAGGACTAGTTACAGCTGACTTAGATTCAGCTTAAGTGGTGACTTCCAGGCACGTTGGTGATTATTTTATGATGCTATATGTAGAATTTTTTACAAGAAAAAGAAAGAAAATTTAGATTGATTAAGGTGATTGTTCACACTTAACAGCTTGAATATAGACAGAATAAAATCATGGAGAAAATTGGTGTTTTCATCAGTATAGATACTATAGTTTTAGCGTCAGGGATTTCTTTTAGTGGCCACTCTTTTGTACCTGTTTAATTGCCCCCTGAAAGACTGTAAAGCAAGCACAGAAATAATTCCCCATCTTGAAGGTAATGCCCTTCTCCTTCTCCATTTTTTAATTTTATCTTTTACTTATTAAAATATATAATACAACAAAGTAGAGTTAAACCCTTGTCAGTAATTTAATCTAAGCCGTAAAATGCCAACCAAGCCAATGTTTGTTCTGTTCTTTCTAGTTTCCACAAACGCTGTCAGGGTATTATGAGGATTGACTGTCCTGCCTATTGCTATTATAGTTCTTGCTTTGTTTGTTTGCATTACTGCGGTACCTAAGAGCTCAGATCATAGAACAAAACTCAGCATGCAAATACACCATGCAAGATGGATCTCCTCTTAGTGTGTTTGTAATAACAACTGAAAGGGTCTCACTAGCCTAAAAAATAACAGAAAGGGCAGAGGTCTTTCCCCCCAGCCCCCGGGCACTGCTTGTTCCCTGAAACAATCTCTATAGCCAAATTCTCCCACTTCTGTCAAACAGAATCATTGGTCCAAAGCTGTAGTGAGCTGAGATTGTAGAAGACACACACCCTACTCAGTGTTGCTGCTTCAGCATCACAGGCAGGGGGAAAAGCAAAGGGTCAGAACTGGGGTTTGGTTTGGTTTTCTAGGGGGAAGGCTGAGAGGTTTGGTGTGAAATTGAATGTTAATTGCTGACCTGTCAAAAAGCAAATGAGAAATGTGCCCATGGACACAGCTGCCCAGAAAATGGTAGATGGACCTGTAAAAGATTCATAACACTGGCATCTCCATCTGAAAGACCATAATTTGAAGGTCTTTTCATACAATGCCACATTAGCATTTAACCCTCAGTAAGGGTTTGGACTGCAGTGCCTTACTGAATTAGGGCAGTTACCACCAGACAGTGACTACTGAAGAACCACCTAGGAACATGAGATCTCTCTCCCATGTCAGTGAGGCTAATCCCACATGATCCCAGAATACAAATCAGACTCTCAGTTTATCCAAGGCAGCTGTTTGTTCCCTGAGGTAGACACATTACCTCATGTTTCCCAAAACTGACTTTTCTTCCAGACTGTAAAAAATGCTGATGCCCCATGTGCTCCATGCAAGCACATTGTTCAGAACATCTTCATGGAACGTGTTCATGGAGTCTTCCATGCAAGTGTATTCATGAGCTTATATAGTATTGGCACTCTATCCTTAGAGCAAGGCAAAGAGAGAGAGTTGAGTCATATTATGCATCTTTACGGGTAGGACAAAGACAACTGGTGCTAGTCTAGAAAACTGTATCAGTGTGGATGTTTTTTGCTGTTGTCAGGATTCCTCCTTATCTTGTGATGGATGTGCTTTACCACCATGAAAGGCCGTGTTTCTTTCCTTTCGGTGCTTTTCTAGCAGGCTTTTTTGTTTGTGGAGTCCAGTCCTACTGGTTCTACCTTATCCTTGCTCATAGAAGTCAGGTTAGCATATACAATCAAAGCATTGCCTGAATGAATTGCAGGCTTTAGGATGTGGCCTGTGCTATGTCAGATGCTTTGGGGTGGAAGTATATATTCTTATATTACTTCTTAAACATATTTTCCTTTTAGATGTGGCTTTATCTCAGGGCTTCTGTGAGGTTAGTGTTCCTTTCACCCCATAGCGCTGATAACAGAAGCTGCATGCCCCACAGTAATAGAGCAAGGCCTGTGCTTTTCTATGGTTCTGGCATAGCTACCTGGTTTGTTTTGATTTCCTGGGACACAGGAATTATGAAACTAGCGTCACATCTAGAAAAATTACGGAATTTCACATATTATGTGTACAGATCAAAGGTTAGTCTTTGAGCTAAGGTTTGTTGCCATTTGTTAAGCCTCTTGTTTTCTGAACATGACTAATTTCTTCCTCTCGTTATTCAAAAGGCATACCAGATAACTGATTAGGAAGTAGCTTTTTCCTACATCCTGTTTTATATCTTTGTTTAGTCACTTGCACCATGAATAGCCCTGTGAAGCCTTGCTTCACAGACTTCTCTGCTGCCACCTTTTGTTCTGCTGGTGTTACCTTGCCCTCACCACAGATGGTGGAAAAACAGCAGAAATGGCTTTCTGCTCTTTGATCAGCCCACCACTCCCCAAGTGTTCATTAAGAGCAAAGCTTATCCCACTCATGTGAATAAGATGTGCAAATAATATTATATGCTGCATTTCGGCATGAGACCATCACCTGGATTTACAGCTGATTTTCCTCAAGTTATCTGCAACAAATTGAGTGGTTCGCTAGCGATATACTTTATTGACACTGAGCAGCCTTCCAGTGTTCGCTGGTGAGGCTCACCTCTTGCCATGGAATGGTTTGTTGTTTTATCTATTTTATTAGAAATGGCATACTGAAGAAAATCATAGTCATAAATCAACTTAGCCCACGCATAGGCTTGATAATTATTTTCAGGTGATATGAAATCAGCATGTACATTTCAAAATTTCCTGGGGTCTGCCAAAGTGACACTGTTGGAGCCCAAGTGTGAGACTGTCCTGCTTGAGATACTGTCACCTGGAGATATGCCCCTGGCATAGTAATGACAGTGTTTAGGGTCCCTTCCAACCCAAACCAGTCTATGATTCTATGATAATCTCAGGATAAGCACTCCAAATTGTTGTGTTATCTTGAAGGAAAGTTGATATCTATCTGTTTAGTGCCTGTATGTATGTATTGACTTCACACACAAATATATCAATGTATATGTGTGTATGCATATGTATCAGTGGATGTAGGCATGTACACACTTGCAGCTTTTGGAGGCATTCTGTTCATCCAGCATGGTTGCTGCGGCATGTCTGCTTCTGACAGGAGGGTTTTTATATGTTGAGGACAAGAAGCGTGGGTAGTACTTTTAGCTCTGGCATCAGTCTGCCAGATTGCCTTGGACCTGTCTTTCTCCCTCTGAGCTTTAGTTCCCCCATTTATAATTTCTTTTTTTTTGTGCACTGGCTTTCAATCAGCTGTTGAAATGTGATTATATGAAACACAATAATTGTTATCATAGAACTTATTTTCCCACTGCGTTTATGCTTAGATGGGTAGTCAATAAATCAATCTGAAATTGATCATAAATCCATATCTTTAGCTCATAGTCCTGAGCTCTGGAAAATGGCAAATAATTCAAGAGTTATTAATATAATCTATTTGCTGGGACAGATCAAACTCCCATCTGAGCTGCACTGAGACTGAATTTGACATCAACTGTAGGATTCCTCTCACCAGGCTTCAGGTGTGTTAGTGTCAGTCTAGGCTCCTTCTACTGCAGATGGAGAAAGATGAAACTCTCGGGAGTACACTTCTTCCCTCCTCTTTTAGGAGCAAAACATCCCCCATTATGTCTCCCCCTGGACTGCAGAGGAGGCTGTGTGCCTGGCTGACACTAGACTCCTAATTTTAATGAACTGATGTAGGTGACAGACATCCCATCCCTTCAGTTTTAGGCAGTTAACTACAGCACAGTGTGGTGTCTGGCAGATTGAGAAACATTTTCTGAAGAAGATAAAGCCCTCAAAGTAACTGTGGCTAGAAATACTGGTAAAACTCGACTGTCATAAAAATGGTGTTAGGCATCTTATTAAGCACTAAACGTAACTTAGTGTGATATAAGCATCTATATGAAACAAATATTGGACTGCATAAAGAAACATTAAAGGTTGATGAAATAGTAGTGGTAGTTTGGAAAGTGAAGTGTAAAGAGTCTTCTGCTTTAATCTGTCTGAAGTAGGTTTCTCATCATGATTGAAGACATGATCTGCTGTCACCAGTACTTACAGGAGCTTTCCTAGAAAGATCTAAGGCCTCCAAAAAGTCTGAAGTCACAATTCTAGATTTTAAATTTTTTTTTAGTAATTTGTACAGATCAAAAATTCTGGAAAAATTTGGAATATCCATGTGAAGTTAATGTTTCTCTCTCCCCCTGCACCCTTCCCTCATACCTCCAAGGCAGAATCCCAGCTCCCAGGGCAGGGGCAGAGGTGACGTTTTTGGGTGTTTTGAAACTGCCTTCTTATAGAATAAGTTTTAAATTCACCCTTTGAGGAGAGGAAGGTTTGAAGTACTCCACAGCATTACAGTGACTTTTGCTAGCATGTTCCAAGGAACTGGTCACCAAGCTCATTAAGATATTTTTTTCTCAGCGGGATTCACACTGTTAATTTGCTCAGTTCTTCAGCAGCTCCTGCTCTTTGGTAGTAAGACCAGTGATGATCAGAAAGGTAGAATCCCTGTTACCACTGAAATCAATAACGAAACCCCCACAGACTTCAGCAGAACAAGCAGCTTGAGAATCCTAGTATTTTATGCTCTACTTCGCTTGTTTGAATATTCCCAATTTCCTTGTTTTAAATGGACCACCTTTTTTACTAGAGCTACAAACAGCTTATTGCTTTTCTGTTTCCAAAGCAAAAGAATCTTTTCTTATTTCAAAGGAAGATATCTTTGTTCTTGTTAGCCATGACCCATCCACACATTGCTGAAGGAACAGCATCTGTCATTAAGACCTAGGATGATCAAATGGATTGGGATAGATTTCATACTAAGCTTATACTGGCAGAGCCTTGCAGGTTCAAGACTAGGCCTACAGCTTCTAATGAAATTTCAGATACACAAAAACTGAAATTATACCACTGTCTGAAATAACAATTGCTTGCCCATAGCAATTGAAACACAATACGCTCACCCATAGCAAAAGGTACCTCCTAAAAATCTGCTTTACAGAAGAAATTATTTCTGAAAGCTGGGACTGAGAAAAATGGAAGAAGTTTTCAAGGTAAAATGCTGAATGTACAGAGTGGTCAGATTGGAACTACTAGACATGAGGGGTTCCCAAGGCTTGTCATCATTGAGAGTCTTACTCCCGGTACTGTGTAATCCCATTCAACGGTTACAGGCACGTTGGCAGAGTTACAGTGATAATATTAAAAAACCAGTAAGATCGTGAATATTTTGTGTCCCAAATGGGTGCTAACTAAAAAGCTGCAGCTCATTTGAGAGCCTACACAGCATGCTGCTGCAGCTATCTCAGCCACGGGAAGAGGCATGAGCTAAACTTACACATTAAGAGACAGAGAAGCATTTGATCACAAGACACAAAACTGTAGCGAGTCCACTTCATTCATTCCTCTTCTCACAAAGCTGCTTCTTTGCATTGTATGTACAGACGTCTCGCGGTCCCAGATGGACACAGGAAGGTTTAGCAGGAACAGTTGCACAGCCATGTGACATGTAAAGGTCTACTGTACCTCAGCAAGAAGAACTACAGGTTTGCAAAGCAGATACCTTTGGAAGATTTGCAATGCCTGGTCAGTATATACAAGAGGGCAGAGTCCCATCTTGGAAGAGAAGTAGGAAGGGAAATAAAAAACGGGAAACGGGAAGCAGGAAAAAAGTGAAGTTCAAAAATAAACCTGAGAAGGAGCCTTGCTGGGTTGAGCAACTCTGTGGCTAGTTAGGCATTGATTTCAGTGGGTATAAGGCCATGCTTGTAGAATCACAAACCCATGGAGGTTGGAAGGGACCCCCAAAGGTCTTCAGTCTGACCCACAGAATCAAGCAGATCCCATTGAAGCAGGTTGCTCAGGGCCTTGCCCAGGCTGATTTTGAATACCTTCAAGGATGGAGACTCCACAGCTTCTCTGTGTGCCTGTTCCAATGTCCAGCTGTCCTCATGGTAAATTTTTTTTTTCTCACATTTACAAGGAATTTCCTCAATTTGATGTCGCAACTTCCTTTCCTTATTGTACACTGCAATAAGATCCCCCTACATCTTCTCTTCCTCAGAGCAAATGAACGCAGTTCTTTCGGTCACTGCTCATGTGTCCTGTGCTCTGATCTCCTGACCATCTTGCTGGCCCTGCATTGGATTTATTCAGTGTGATCTCGTCTGCCTTGTGCTAGGAGCCCAAAACATGGCACAGTCCTTCAGGCAAGGTCTCACAAACACAAGGAGAAAGGAAGAGTCATTTCCCCCAGCATACTGGCTACATTCTTGCTGATACAGTCCAGCATTTGTTTAATCAGGGACACAATGTTGATGCACTTGTGTGCTCACATTGGTGGTGTGCATTGGGACCCTCAGGACACTTTCTGCAAAGCCAGTTTGTGTATAACAACTTCTTGTCCAGCTTGTCCTCCTGCATGGACTTGTTCCATCTCAGACATGGGACTTTTCACTTGACTTTGTTCTACTCCCAGAAGTTTCTCACTGGGGCTCATTTCTCCAGCCTGTCTAGATGACTCTGAATAGCAGCCTTGTACAGCGGTGTATTGACAGTTTATCCCTGTCTGGTGTTATGTGCAGACTTGCAGAGAGTGCGGAGGAACCATATGCCAAAGTTCTTCATTGGGATTGGGTCTTCTCACTGAATAGTCTTTATGTCTTGTGAGCAGGATATGACAAGTTGCAAGAACAATCAGCTTCATAGTATGAGCTTGTAAATAAACTTCTGGTGAGAAACAGCTCTCTCCAGGTGAATGCAGGTAGTTCTCTACTGTAGAGTGCAGTTAGTACCACTTGATCATGAGACCATCATGACAGAGCAATGGAGAACTATTTCTTAAATCTTACTCTTTGGACTGTGTTTCATAATGGGTCAAACTTAAGCATACAGTCACGTGGGATGGATCAGCCGTGTGAGACAGCCTTTAACCATTGAAGTAGATTTCACAACCTGAATATAGGAGAGGAGTTTGCTTTCCTGTAGCTAGTCTCCTCTCCATCAGATGGTTTCCAGTCTGATGTCAAACCTGTGTGATTTGTGTAACATGTCCAGACTATTCATTTTAGAGTTATTGGCTTCATTAACTGTTGGTTGTATTCAACCAAGCTTTTAACCCTTGGGATGTGGCCATAACTGCCAAACTGTTCCCCTGTTGTATGTTCACAGTCACATTTCTCAGTATGTTCTGTCCCTTCATGGAAGATTGTGGGAGCCCAGTAGCAATTCCCAAATCCCTAAAAAGTGATTAGCAATTATTGTTCTGTAAGTGCTTAATAGGGAGATTAAGAGAGGCCACCAGGTGTTTACACAATAACACTCAGTAGCATGGAAATTCAGCTCCAGCTATTACATGGTGTAAAGAGGGTAAATGCCTGCCCTCAGAGAGATCAGCAATTATTTTGGTGCTTGTATTATATCCCATTTTCTCTAGCAGGTTGTGCAGTTCTATTATTTTTTGAACTTTTCATTCCCTGACAGGGGTTTATGTGTGTTTATAGTAACAGGATTGATCTGTAACCGCAAGATCAGTTTCTGTTAAAGGTATTTTTCTTGCACAATCAGTAAGCTGCAAAGCTGCATTTTTAGTCCGCCCCTTTCTATCTAACATGGCATATTTGTATACAGCATCAATGGAAGAGAGCTATGCTTCACATTGCAGGTTTGGAATAAGTGATAATGAAATAGCTTAGGAGCAGAGCAAATGCTTTTCTGTAGTGAGTCATGTCATTCACTGTGTCTTTTTTTTCTGTTTCAGGAGGTTGGAAGCATTATTGGAAAGGTCAGAAAATTACTTTCTCTCTTTATTTTCATGTCAAAATATTGTATATCGGTTCACTTCATCAGCCCAGGCTAACATTTTTTTCTGTTTCTTTAACAGAAAGGTGAGACAGTTAAGAAGATGAGGGAGGAGGTAAGACAAGCCTTGATGTCTTTACTTGCCTTTCCAGCTCAGAGAAGGGGGAAATTCCGCGTGTGCAGACCGACACTGCCATCAACTGGATAATTCTTTGCAAGTGCTGATGTAGAAATGTGCTGGCCTCAATTAAACGTTGTTGTTAACGCAACCTCCTTATCACCGCAGCAGTCTGGAGTCTTTCATTCCCATAGCAATATGCCTGCTGCTGTCTTATCTCAGGAGCAGCTCAGCCAGCATGATTCTGTGCATCAAAAGCACCGTATCTTTCTTTAGCATACCATCATTGGTCCTGCATATGGCTTGGCCTCCTAGTGAAGAGTTTCCAGAATCTGAAACCAAGTGTTAGACTGATGCTATGTAGAGTTTGAGGGTCGACACAAGCTTCAGCAGAGCTGGAGCCAAACTTCCATAAGCCAAAGTGTCCCTGTGCTATGTCTTGGCAAGGCCTTAACTTTTCATCATTTTGCAGCTGTGAGTGGGGTGTGGACAGAGTAGACCTGCACACGCACCATTCACAACCTTTGAAAAGGCTGTAAACACAAAAAGTCTTACTAAAACAGGGTACTGCATAAACCTCAGTCCCCCCAGAATCCACAGGCTTCTTCCCCTCCCACAGAGCAAGCTGTGCTGTCTTCAGGGGATTGTGCCCAGATGGAGGTTACAGACCCAAACCTGTCCTGCAAGGCAGCACGTCTTACCTGGAGATCCACATAATTTTCCTTCTTTGAAACAAGTGCTAAAAGCATAAATTAAAAGATAAATTCTACCATTTAAAACTTCAGGAGTGCAAAGTGTGTAGAGGATGCCTCAAGAAAAGTCAATTGGGTTCTGGTAAATCTGCAGTACTTGTCATCTTATACAAAGGTCTATGACAGGAAAATCTCAAAGTATTTGTAGTAAACAAAACTGGTGAGCTCCATCTTTAAATATACAGAATAGGGAGTTCATTGTCAGGCTGGCTGACTTCAGAGCTCCTCTTTGATGATAGGAGCTTTCACCCATGTTTTCACATATACGTGTGTTTGCTAAGACTTAAAAAACAAAAACAAAAGCAAGAAAAAAATGTTTCCAATATACTAGATAATCTTGCCAGTTGATTAAACACTTTCTAGTTTAATTATTTGTTATGATCATGGGCAGATATCTTTGGATATAAACTACATGCACAAAAAAGGAAGCCATCATTGGAGAGCACTCTTGATTTCTGAGATACATATCTTACAGAAAAGTTATGATCCCTAGTTAGTTTTTCAAGATAAATCTCAAATGTTCTTCCACTCCTGAAAACCTGCTGCCATGTAAACATGGTCACAAGGGGCTTTAATTGGTTAGTTGTTTGGGTTCTTTTAAATAAAGGAATTGTATGCATCTTTATATCAGCACAGGACTACGGTCTGGCTGTTTCTCTGAATGGTGATAACTTGGTCCTCCTTTAAATGACTCCCTTCTTCAGTACTTCTTTAAAAGCAAAATGCAACTTTATTTTTACTCTCTTGACAGACATGTCAAATTGCATGCCGTCTTTATGAATGAAATGCAAATCTGTCTTACTCTGTCACTGAGGAGGTGTCAGAGACATCTTTGAGCCTAAAGAAAAGTACAAAACCCTCGGTTCTGTGCCTTGTAGTTGTTAACTTCCTGCACAAATATGGAGGCCACTACATAACATTTTAATTGCTATAGTTCTGCTTTGACTGGGCATCTATTGGAGGTTGTAACATTTGCAAATTTTGGCTGCTACTGATCCATGGTGGAACAGTCTTTCAGACAAGCTCCCATGGCTCAGGTTTCAAAGGAAGAGACATGCTTTGTGTGAAGGCAGCCAGGGGCTGGGCAAGCCTGCTTGCTGTGGGCAGGTCTGCCCAGCATGGCACCTGGCATGCTCCCTACTGGGCAGAGTCCCATGGCCCCAGGTTCATGTGGGGTGGTGGAAGCCAGACATTGTCACCAGCATAACCCTTGGGTGCTGATCTCCTTCCTGATCCAGCACTGGAGTTTGATGAAGGCAAGTACCACTTTGGTTGGCCTGTCAGAAAGCTGCCCTTCCTTATCTGTGAACACCAAGTATGTCTGCCAGCCGAGTCTACGGCAGCAAGATTTTTCTACAAGTATTGTTGGATTGGATTTTTTTGTGTGTGTGTTTGTTTGCTGTCGTCATGTGGGGAAATATGGGATCTTGCTGTTGACCAGCAGTATGCACATGAATAAGGGCTCAGACATGCAGAACGTTGGCCAATTCATGGTAACCCTGAAGGCAAAGGGCCAAATTAACCCAGGTTATTTCATGTTTGCTACAGGCCCAGATTCACGAGAAGGTCAGTGCCTGTGTATGAGTTGAGGCTCCAGTGACTTGTTGGCTGCATCAACACCTTTGCATGCCTGAAACCTCAGGGAAAGTGTAGGGTGGGTCTTACCTGAACTGGATTTGATAATTATCTACACTAAGATCTGCTTAAATACATTTACATCTGGCTTAAGTGTTTTCTCTGCATTGCCACGGTGGCATAAAGGGGACTAAGTATACCTGAGAGCCATCCTGGCTCGTCTCCAAGACTTAAGTTTTCTAACTCCTTCCAACGGGCTTCTTGCCTTAAGGAGATAACAGCGTTACTGTTGCCTGTCCTACTGCTAGTGCTTTAAAGGGTTGTTCAGTGCGTATTAATTGACTGCCTTCACATGAGACCTATCTATAAGGAACCTCCACAGTGCAAAGCAATACTCCAGCTAGACAGATCGAGCCTGGCTTTTGGGTCTCCAAACCAAAGAAGTGCATCATTCCTTGGAGATGTTGATGCTCCCTGGAGACAACAACCTTGTCTGAAATTCTGCAGCTTCAGTTCTACTTAAGGTTAACCCTGCAAAAGGGAAGGGAAGAGACTTGATTGTGCAATTATTTGCAACTTTGAGTTACAGAAGCGCTATTTACATACTGTGATGAAGGCTGTATAAGTATTTACCCAGGCAGGATCCAGCTTCCTGCAGTTAGGTGAATTTTTTGAGTGTGATCAGTTTATACCAGAATTATATGATGTTTGGGCTGCAGCTGGGGGTGCCAGGGGGGTGGAACTAGACGCCTCAAAATATTCATCTCCAATCTGTGTCCCTAATCCTACATAGTTTATTCCCTGAGAAGTATAAATTTGAAAAAAATATTTGTTCTTTTTGACAGAGTGGTGCTCGAATCAATATTTCGGAAGGCTCCTGTCCGGAGAGAATTGTGACAATAACAGGCCCAACAGATGCAATTTTTAAAGCTTTTTCTATGATTGCACTAAAATTTGAAGAGGTAAGCAAATAAAACACTTTTTTTTCTCTCTCTTCAAGTTGAAATACAAACACTGTTTGAATTTGCTCATGTTTGCTTTAATGTTAAATATGATTTGTTTAATGTTCTATTTAATAGCAAGGAAAGTGCTTGTATTTTTATAAATGCTTTTGGCAGTAATGCTGAAGAAAAATAATGGGTCAATTTACAAGCTGTTTGATCATTTCTTTTGCTTTTTGGAGGCTTCAGGGAAAAGCAATTGCTTCTAGTAATGTGCACTAATGGTAGGAAAAATGTCTTGGAAAATTTCTGGTCCCATTGTGACTTTGATTTGAAAAGAATAATTTCCTAACTTTTAGCTCTGTTTTTATATGATTCCATTTGGTATTGATGTAAATTTTATATATGTCAAAATGATTACATTACTCATTTAACTAGAAAATTTTTATTTTAAAAAATAAACTATATGATTGCCTATTACCATATTTAAAGCTTGGCTTTTAGAATTAATTCAAATAAAGGCACTAAGAAAGGCAAGGCTCTATTAATGTAGAATAACTGTTCTGTGCAGATACATAGCTACGGTGCTGGGATCTCCTCAAGTTTCTTAGACCAACTACAATTAGATATGGTCACCAATTGAATGGGAAACCTCCCAGAAAAGACAGCAGGCTACAGAACAAAAACCCTGGTTGCTCAGGAGAGGATTTAACTCCCTCTACTTTTGAAAGTCAAGCATCTAGTCCAGGCATCTCTCCTGTACTCTCTGGAGAGACAGAGGTCCCTGCAGAAGGCAGTTCACCTTCTCCTAAAGGAAGAGTGTGCAGACAGTTGGAATCACCTGTGTCAGGAAAACAGGGCTGTATCTCTTCATCAATGACTAAACTAGAGGGATGTGTATCCCTTTCTGTATGTATCCCTTTCTGTATTTCTGGAGAAATGAGTACTCATTTCTCCAAGTCAGTGAGGTTAGTCTCCACACTTCCCCACAGTACTGGGAGATGTTGGCATTGGTGGGAAAAGTCAGTGTGTGCCTTCACCCATGGTGATTGTTCACATTTAGAGCAACAGGACTAGAAGAGACCTTGGGGGTTCATCAGATGCAGTTGTCTTCTAGCATAAGCAGTATATCTTGCAACTTGACAGCATGATCAAAAACTAGTTTGATTTTTTTTCTGTTTCCTGATACTGGATCCACAACCTCAGTTCTCTGATAACTGGACACCTTCTTTTCACTGCTCACCTACATTTATTAATGAACTGTTTATGCAGCTTTGTTTCTGTGCCAGCACTGGCCATTAGTTTAAATAACTATTGCCTTTCCATCCCTGAGGATTCCCTCTTAGGCATGTTTATCCCCTCATAGACTTGCTTTTGCCAGAGTGAGTGAACCAAGCTCAGTCTTTCAGAGGATGCATTACCTACCCCTCTCATGACGCCAGTAGTACTTTCTATCTTTTCCCAGTTACAGTTTGTATTGAATATATGTGTTAATTGTGGACAGGTTGCAAATGAAGTTCCCCAAGGGCTTATTTAATGGCACTAACAATGCTCTGTCCTGGCTATCATGCTGGCATATCCCTACGGCTGCTGGAAGTGCCTCACCTCCTACTAGTGTAATGCTTCGCACACAGCCATGCTGTGCCTGGTGGGTATCCCCAGCTCCTGCACAAGTATTTTCAGTGGGAACCTCCTTGGTCCTGGCAGACATTCCTGTCAGCCCCCCAGACAAATGACCCTGTTTATATACTGCAAATGTTAATCCCATTTACATTTCTCCAACCCTTCATGGGTTTTCAGATCTTCCTTTGTGATTTTCCAATCATTCAACATGTTGATAAAGTACCCTGATTTTTGATTGATAAAATTGATAAAGTACCCATGCTGATTTTTTTTTCCATACTAGTTATTAACGGCCTAATAATGATTTTGAGGTTAAATCCTCCAGAACAGCACAAGTACTTCTCTCCAGCCCAATTTTAAAACCACGTTCTCAGCTTTATCTCCTACCCATCTTATACTGATCCCTGTTTCTTCTAGCTTGAGAGGTAGCTTCATGTATAGTACCATACCCTCCAATCCATGGAGACCTGGAGAGAGCTGCCTCTCTTCTATCCACACAAAAAACATGTTATGCTATGCTGTAGCAGTAGGCAGAGAAAGCTGAAATTCAGGCATCTGACTCGACTTTATGCATATTTACCCATGTAGATTTTAGAGAGTAGTCTGGAGTCTTTGTGTGGGTATTAGCAAAGGGATATTGGCACTCTCCACAGATAAGATACTGTGGTTATATACTGAAATATCTGTATTTAATTTTAATGTAATTGGCTTCTGATATATTTAAAAGAACAGTGGTAAAGAAAAATGTCTCATATAATCTGTTACATTTCCTATAATTATCCCTGTCAATAAAATGGGGTAACTGTAACACTTTGGAGGCAAAATAAAGTACTGTTTCAGAAATAACAAATGAGCTAGCTACCAAATGCATATCTTTTTGGTGGACATTTCCCCAGCCATTTAAAAAATTGAAAATTTTTTGAGCTCTGGTTATCGCAGCTACCTCAGCTGGAACACAAAAAAGGTGCATGTCTGAGACTGATGGTTTGAGGGATGTTTTGGTATCCATGCCCATGTGAAGCATTTTTACATGGAGCCCATGAACCCTTAATTTCAATCCTACAACTATAGCATTGGATGTAAGCAGGTCTAGGAAGACAGGAGAGCCCTGGAATACTTTTCTAATATTAGCAAAAATCTCAATATGTGTCAGAAGGTAGAAAAAAGATCTGGAGGAGTATTCTCTGTGCATGTGCTCTGCAGCCTTATATCACTCTGCTTTGACAACTTTCCTAATAAAAGTTGATTTTCTAGCAGCCTGATAAAGAATTTACAAGCTAGGTAGGTAATTACATAAACAACTACAGTGTTCACTGCAGAGGAAGAAGAGAGTTGTTAAAAAATGGCACTAACCCAGGCAGAAGGAAAGGACATTTTAGAGCAGTGATTTCCAGACTGGAGGCTGAGACCCAAGAAATGCAGCTGTAAGTTCAGTGGTGAGTGGGGCAGCTCTGGCTTTGAGTATAAATATTCATGATCCACTTGAAGCACGTGGTAGTTAAGTGCTGGAAAAAAAAGCAGGTATAGCTCAGTGGTCAGACCTTCTCCAAATAAATAAGAAAAGGTTTCATGGAATCCTTGTTCATCAGCAAACAATTGTGAAGAAATTGTTCAGCTCTAGGGATAAGGAGGAGTGAAAAGCAAGATGATAAAGGCAATTGAGATGATGTCTTTTTAAAATACCGATTCCTACCGCTACAACTGAGGTAAATCCTGTAGTGGTCATTGCCAAGTGAGGAGCCACCTCACAGACTGGTTGTACTTGCTGTGGAAATCGGCAAGTTTAACATTTCATTTAGAAACCCGTAAAGAAGCATTTTGGTACTTTTTTTTCCCCAGAGATTTGGTAGATTTCTGAGCTGCCGGGTTTGCTTGCCTTGGGAAGCCTTAGATGCTGTGACTCTGGCATGCCAGGAGCTAGGGATGCTGCAAGGCTTCAACACTGGGAGCTGGCTCTCCCACCACTTCCAGGCTCACAGTTGGTCCTTCCTGGCTGAGGAGCAGCCCAAGCGAGCGGGCAGAAAGCCATACAAGGTCCAGCTCTAGTGTCTGCCAGAGCCCTGAGGAAATGGGTGCAGTGCCATAGAAAGTCAAAGAAATTTGAATCTCCCAGTTGGAAAGACAACTATTCTGTGAGAAAGTCTCCAGCCGGCCCTACTTGGGAGCCTGCAATTCTGGAGGGGATTTTTTTCTGTTAATTTCTCTTTTGTTGTGTTTTTAGGCTGGACTAACTCCTCTATGCACTCTACGCTGCTAAGCCTGCGTGTTTAGATTTTGCTCTTTTTAAATGAGGAGAAGATAAAGAGAATAGTGGTTTCCAATTTTTGCAAAGTGCTTTTGAAGGCAGCACGTGCAGTGAAGGCTTTGAGGCCAAGCCACATGTGATGTGGAAGTCAAAGACATTATCAGGGTCGTGCTGGGTGGCTGAAGAGGGTTATTTACCTACATCTGGATGATTGTTTACCCCCACTTGACACAAACATGATACAGCAAGATGGCATCTTCCAGATGAAAAATTGGCATGGCTTGCACTTTATCTCAGATATACAGGTGCTGCAAAATTCCATTATCCCTCTCACTTTATTTTGGCTTGCAATCTCTCACTGACATGGGCACTAAACAAAATGTGAGTTACTGGCTGGCAGAGAAATTATTTGATAGCTGTCTTGTTGCATGCAGCAATGCCTCATTCCGTTCAAGATATTTTTCTTCTTTTTTAAGCTAAGGAAGGTCACACTGAGCATCACAAATGCAGAGGTACTGCAGGAATCACTGCTGATATCACCGAGCTCCGCAGTGATTCAACAAGGCATGAAGATTTGTTTAAAGTACTTTTTTTTTTTTTAATTTGGGATCCTGATCACATGGTATAGACACTGTTTCTTTTCTTTTAATGAGTGGTAGCCTTGATAAGCAAGAATGTAGGGAAACACATCAATTCTGTCTGCTGGAACTCTTGTTGCAACATAAATGAGTTAAATGAATATAAAATGCATGCTTTCTGTCATTCCTGTCCTAATCTTTTGGGCAGCATTTCTGCAAAGGGTGTAGTAGCTGTGCCATGCCACCTCACAGGTCTTTTTAGCTCACAGCTAACGTTAGCAAACCACATTGAGATTCTCATGAGTTGTTGGACAACTGCTATGCAGCTTGTGGCTTGTTTTTGTGATCCTAAGTGCTCTCAACAGCATCCCATCAATCAGTGGGAAGATAAGGTTTATCTTTTCCTCTGTGATGAAGATGTTAGAGGGATTGTTTTATCTTGCCTAGATTTTGAGTCAGCAAAATATATTTAAAACAATGTAAACCTTGTGACAGGTAGTATATTGAAATACCCATGAAATCCTGCAGTGTAGTTTTATTGGATAATTAGAACATGGATGCAGGTGACATTATCTGGATACGGGTAATTGGTGTTCTGCTGAGCTTCTTATACTCTGGTTACATAGCCGTGGTTTTAGAAATTATGTAACACTACAAATACTTACGGATCTGCTACATAACAGAAACTAAACCTGGGAGGTAGCAAAATATTTAACAAAACAATCTGATTTTATCTGCCTCAAATTATTCATGGATTCTTTGTCATTCCCTTGTTCAAACTTTTTTTTTTTTTTTTTTGGTGTCAAACCTGACACGAAACGGTGTGAAATGCAAAGACATTTTGTTTGGTAGAAGTGTTCTAATTGAGATGGTGGAAAAGAGACCAAATCAGGATCTGAGGGTTTGTGAACTCTAAAGCCTCTTTGTCTTTTCCATCCGCTCCAGCTGGTCTAATGACAAATAACACCTCTTCCTCCTCCTGTCTTGCCTCAGAGACTGTCCTCTGGTCCCACGGTGTGGACCTGCAATGCCAGACAGCAGAAGTGTTCCTCTAGCATGAGCCACTTGTGCGGAACATGCTTATGGCATGTTGCCGGCAGAGCCGGTGGCTTTACCTGCCACAGAAACAAACCACAGCTGGTTGCGCTCTTCCCAGAGCTCCACAAACAGCTCAGGCAGTTGCCCTGAGCCCTTCAGTGCTTACCAAGGAATGACAAATCCGCCACTAATTCTTACTGACATTGTGATTACAGGACATAAATGCTTCAATGACAAACAGCACGGTGACAAGCAAACCACCTGTAACACTGCGGCTCGTCGTCCCAGCAAGTCAGTGTGGATCCCTTATAGGAAAAGGAGGTTCCAAAATCAAAGAAATCAGGGAGGTAAGTCTTGGGATGTCTATCAGGAACACAGGCTGGGTTGGCATCCTACTGCAGCATGACCTGCCACCATCGGCTGCTGCACTTTGCTCATCGCACACCAGCATGTGCTGAGTGAGAAGCTTGGAAGAGCCTTGCTCTGGGGAAAGCAGGGGCCTAGCACAGCTCTACCCTTCTATCTTCCTTGAAGCTAAAGACTGTGTGTGAAATAAAGAAACAGCTTTACAACATACTAGTCCCTGATGCACAATTTAGCAAAGCAACAGTTTAGCAACAGAAACGGCTCGTGCAGTTTCTCTTCAGGCACAGCCCCTTCCCCAGCAATACTTGAGTGATCCCGAGTTGAAGCACTGCAGCCATTCCCAAGTTAGCTACCACCTTTGCAGCCAGAGAAAAGCCCACGTAGCACTGGGGAGTCAGGTTAGTAGATCAAACCCTTGATCTACTGTTTAGAAAAAATGTTTTCATACTCCTTTCCTGTTTCTCCCTCATCTCACTGTGCCACAGGTGACCTGATTTCATCTATTCCAAACCCATATTGACTAATGATTATTATATTACTAATGATAGGATGAGAGGACATGGCCTCAAGTTGTGTCAGGGGAGGTTTAGATTAGATATCAGGAAGAAATTCTTTACTGAGAGAGTGGTTGAGCACTGGAACGGACTGCCGAAGGCAGTGAAGTCACCATCCCTGGAGGTGTTTAAAAAATGAGTGGATGTAGCGCTTGAGGCTCTGGTCTAGTGGTTAGGGAGCTGTTGGGATGGAGGTTGGACTTGATGATCCTGGAGATCCATTCCAACCATAATGATTCTATGATTCTATGACTTTCTTCAATCCACACTTTACCTGTAGGCATTCATTCAATGTGCTGTGCTAGCAGCCACATTTTCCTTTATCCAGAAAATGCGAAAATTATCCTACAGTGCCCGTTTTAATTCTTCCGTGCGTGTCTGTAACAACATAGCATATGCCAAGCCAAGGATCCAATGTTTGTAATCAGTCAAGAAAATTAAGTACATGGTCTGTTATGTTGAAAGAATTTGAACAGGACATTTCAGAAAAATGTGGTTTTTTCTGTAGAAAGTGACAGTACTCCTTCTAAATTTGTATTCATTCCAACATGGGATGAGGTGTTGAATAGCAAGATAATATGCTGATACATTTTTTTGTTTGACTGTGTCAAAACAAAAGCTTTTGACAGGCTCTAAAAAATTGAAACTTCCATTTTTATCTGAAAATGCAGATTCAAGACAGTAAGTTTTATTGAGCTTTTAAGTTTCATTTCAAATATAAAAACTTTACCAGATGTTTCTCTACCAAAGAAAATTTGATCAAATGTCAAGGAGTGGAAAATGCTTTGATCAAAATTCTATGTCCAGCATTTGCTATGAAATGTTAGTTTATAGTAGCCTTGGAAGGAAAGGTGATCATAGAGGACAGTTAGGGGTCTCATCCTTGTTGACTTTCAAGTTATTCCAAATTATTTCATTCGGATTTCAATCTGATTGTCCCTGGGTTTTTTTTTTCAACAAAGTTCCTTCTGAAGGCTTATCTTCACCTCTCAGGATCTGGCTGCTACTGAAATGGTCTTGTCTCTCCTTGCATACCAGGAAATAAAAGGAGCAAGTACCGCTGCCATTAGCTGTCAGAGCTGCCAAAAACTGTTTCAGATTTTTTGCTGCCAAGCAAACAGCATGTTGTTCCTTCATGTGCCTCTTGCTTTGTAAACTGTATTCATGAAAACATGCATAGGTTGTCAGCTGTAAACTCGCAGAAAAACAATTAAGAGCGCTGTCCATTTAAGAGACCCATTTGAAGAGGTCACTGTAGTTACTGAGACCTGCAAATAAAAGGCGATTACAAATCAGATTTTTTTTTTTCTTGGGATACCGTTAATTCATTTTTCATCAGAGTTCAGGACCTATGCCTATCAATAGTCCTCATAGTCAAACCAGCTTTTGAGATGTGGGAGAAAGGAGTAAGAAGATGACATTTCTGTGCAGATATTAGGGTCATAGGAAACCTTCTTTCTTTTTTTTCTTTCATCTCAAAAAAGCTTTGTCAGAGAACTTTGTATAGATAGGAGAAGATACTTGTTTTTTCCAGTACGTTTGCTGGGTGGAAGGAAGGTGATCAGTTTGCCTCACTAATGGGACATTTCTGGCTCAGATTCTGGATGGCCACCAGACTGTTGGCGTTTGCAGCAGTTTGTGTCAGGGTGAGTCAGAAAGGCTGCTGAGCAGCTGTGTGCTCTCACCCTGGCAGACAGCAGGCAAAGCCAGGCTGAAGCCTGGCCACTAGAGAAGGCAGAGATACTGTCAGAGCACACAGTCGGAGGTGACCTCGGCCATGAGACACGATTTCTCTTGGTCCTCCAGATCTCTTAGGTGTCCAGGAGAACTGTCATGCAGTAGGAATCCAGTGATTTCTCAGTTATGTTAAAATAGGAGCAGGTGTGAGTGCGAACGATGTGCTGGTGAGTGCTTAGCTCTAGGTTATTAGAGGATTTTATTTTAGATATTGGTAACCTCATCCAGAGAGCTGAGTGTTTTTAGGATACAGGCTTTTAAAGGAGAGATTGGTCTGTTGGTCTATGTACACTAAATGACTGAAGTGACTTGTTTGGGAAGCAATTACCTACTAGTCTAGTACAAGAAAGTAAAATGATAGTGTTTGGCCAAATAGATGTTTTGATAAGGCTAATGTAGCAAGAAGTCACACTGCACATTTTCTTAAGCATAAGGGTAATGGACAAAATATTACTTGCTTTTTTTGTTGCTGACATATGACCAAAGTCAAAGAATAAACAAGACTGGCTCTGGAAGCAAATCCATACATCACAGCCATATTTGGCAGAGTATTTTTTGCTAGATGTACAGATACATAGAACCACAGGTTAAACAGCAAATATAATCAAACAGAAAAAAATAAAAGGAGCATCCAGCTCGAGATGTGGTCTAATTTCATCATCATACCACACACTGAGCTGCAATTGCACGAGGGATGGTCTTTTCTTTTCAGTAATGCACCCAGGAACAATGTGTAGGGTTGCAGTACTATTTTCAAGATAAGATTACCAAAAAAAAAAATAAAAGCATGACTGATTGATCAAATTATGGCGAAATTCCAAAGCCTGTTACAGAGCGAGGAATTGGTATTCTGGCCTTAAACAGCACTAGTTAACAGAAGATGCAATCGGTAATTTAATCAGTCTGTGGAAAGAAGAATAAAATACATTGTATGTAACCAGCAAGAAAACAAATTAACTCCTTGCTGACTGATACAAAGTCAATGGTTACCAAAAATACTTTTTTTAAAAATCCCCAAATATTGCATTGCAGTAACAGTCGGGAATAGATTTTGTTTGTAATAACTCCATATGGATTTTTCTCTATTGACTGAAAAGGTTTTCCAGGATGTTTGTGAAATGATGCCAGGGATTGTTTTGGCCTCATGTATTTTTTTCTTTCTTTTTTTTTTCTTTTTTGGTTAACTAAGACACATTAGTGCCAAGATCAAATTTTTTTAAATAAAATAAAACGGGCTCATTACCTCCTTGGGTTCATTAGTGAGCTAAAAGTTGATGATGTGCGTATATTTAATCAACAGCAATTATAATTTAAAAGTACTTCTATACCATCCTGAGATATTCCAGAGCGTAAGACAGCCCCAAATTTCATCCAGAGGCTCAAGCCAGCCATCAGTGGATTTGAGTCATTAATCTGCAACTCATTTTATTAGCAGACCTTCTTCAGTTAGCAGCATTTTTATCCTTTGATTTTTTTTTTTAATTATTGAAAAGTACTTCATTTCACCTTTTTCATTTTTCAGTCAGCATTGCAGCTGTCTGTCTTTGAGAGGGTTAAGAGACTTGTCCTGAAATTCAGGTCACAGTTTGATTCATTAACAGCTGAGGACTAATCTCCCCAGGATGGGAGTGTTTGCAAATTGGCTTGAGCAGGCAAATCCATGTCCTGCCAGACCCCAATTACGCTGTCTGGGCGTGAGTTTACCGACGGACTCTACCACGTATCTAGAAAAGAGCAGACAGAAAGTGTAGAGATGCATCCCCTCCATCACACCAGCGAATGACTGGCTTTTGAGAGGTGCTGTGGCCTGCTCAACAGTGACGTTCTCTTTGCTTTGTCTTTGCTCAAGTCCACAGGAGCCCAGGTGCAGGTGGCAGGGGACATGTTGCCAAACTCGACGGAGCGTGCAGTGACTATATCGGGCACTCCTGATGCCATTATCCAGTGTGTGAAACAAATATGCGTGGTTATGCTGGAGGTGAGTGAGTGCTTGGCGTATCACCTCTCCCTCAGGAGATGCTCAAACACGTTATTAATTTTCAAGCGCCCTGGGTGTGATAGCATGTGGGTAACAAGTTCCCCACTTGGGTGGGTGCTGCCTGCCCTCCCCCTGCAAAGATTTCAAGGGGACTCTGTTAGACTGTACCCTGCCACTCACAACAGGGTTTAGCAATCAAAGCCCAGGGCTGGCATGACACTGCTGTTGTCCGGCATAGAGCTGCAGCCCTTTCTGAGAGAAAAGCATTTTCCTCTGATACAGAACAGGGCAGAAAACATCTGGGTCATCTATATTTAAAACATCTGTTTAAAATAGAAATAATTCTGATTTACCAGGATTTTTTGTTTCCTTAGGGTAAGGTCACTGCACAAGACCAGAATGTTTCAGTTTGATGGCAGTATTTTAGCTCTTAGATTAAATGACACAAAATTAACTTCTATAAAAATCTGGACATTTTAAGCCTTGCTAAAGATGTCCATAATTTCGTGCAAGCACGTTTCTCAACGATTAAGTTGAATAGAAGTTTTAACAAAAAAAAATTTCAGCAAATGAAAATTAAATGTTTTCACCTAGTAACCATAATTTTTGGCAAGGAACAGGAAACTTCTCTGCTTTTATCACATTTTCTGCTGGAAATTTGTCTATGTTTTTTTGGTTTGATTTGGTTTTTTCCCTAAGTCTAGTCAAGGGCTGTCTCATGATGATCTCTGACACCCTACTGTTCTGTTATTCTTTAAAGACAGGAGAATCAGTGGTGTTTGAGACAGCAGTATGGCTATTGGCTGTTCAGAAGTATGCAGTGCATCAAAATGACATACAGCCTAATGAAAATAAAAGCTTAAAAAATAATAAATCCCTAGTGTTTTATAGGAGAATAGAGACTCTTGCTTCAGTTTTTGCTGGACTACCATGAGGAAAGCATTTCTTTGTAATAATGCAAGAGAACAGAAAGATAATACTAAAAAATAATTTTAGTTTATTATAGATGGAGTACATGATGGCAACAGTTATGAGCTTTGTGAAGAGACTGCAGTCTATTGCCCAGGTGGCATTCATGGAATAAATAGTTACTTGTGAAAAAAGCCACTTCTCAAAATCAGAGAGACACAGTCTTATTTTCCCACAGGTAGAGCCACTTTTTGAATAACCAGTTCTGACATAAAAAGTACTTTATTTTAACGTTAGGCACATCACAAGCAGCACTAAGATGGCAGTGGCTTAACGACAGCTAAGTGTGCTCTAATTTTCAGTATATTTTTAATTTGGCAACAAACACTTTAACTGACATGAAATAGCTAATTACATGATATTAATTAATGGAAGTGGTACTGTTGTTACCTTCTTTAGTTGCAGTTAATGCAGTGGAATCAGGGTACCATTCTGCTAGGTGTTGCATGGACAGCTTGAAGCCTTCCTTACAGACACATGCTCCTGCTTTATTTAGGAGAAGAAAGTTAACCTTGGTCTGGGGTTTTCCCTTTGAGTCCTTGCCTTGGGCTACAGGGAGCAAACTCCCTTTTCATGCATTACAAAGGCCATGGTTATGCTCCTGCTGAAGTGGGGCAGGGTTTTATCCAAACTTCCAGCTCAGTCAGAGGAAAGCAGGATCTGGCTGGTTGTTTGCAATTGAACAGTTGACTTAATTGAGTTGGTAAAACAAGAAACCCTGATGTGTAGCAAGCAGTGTAGGAAAGATCGATAAGCAGGAGATGTTCTCTGTGTGAGATGTTCTCCGAGTGAGAGCACAGGCCAGATTCTTCCAAAACGTAGACAAATTTCAAAATTATGCCCATGTTTCTTGAAATGCCTTGATGTGCTTAATGAGGCTTCATCCAACAATGGCAGTAATGAAGCCATCGTTATGCAATTGGGACCTCAGCTCTTCACCTCGAAGCCCTGACAACCAGCCTCCAGCTTGCTTTTGAGCTGCTGAGGTAGAGGGCAGGGTGGGCTGGGCTAGGTTAGCTTTGTGCCTTGTTGTCTGAGGTGACCAAGATAAGGAGTGATTTTTTTTAATACGAGCTCTGCTTCATTCTGCATTTTGATCACTTTGTGTTTTTGTCTGCAGTCCCCACCGAAAGGTGCCACCATCCCCTACCGTCCCAAACCTGCCTCTGCACCTATCATTTTTGCAGGTGGCCAGGTAAGAGCAGACACCATTTTGGCTTCAGCTGGAAACCACACCGTCTTGGCCCAACCGCAGCCAGCACCTGTTAGTTTCCAACTTTTACTCTTTCTTGCCTGGTATAGTATTGATGTGCTTTGTCTACTCTGTGTGCTTACAGTTTGCAGGAAAGGAGAACACTGCATTGCAAACTTGATACAAAATTGTGATGACTGGTATTTTACCAAGATTTAAAATTAGCTGCTGTAATTCAGAAAAGTTTGCACTTCTGCAAATTGACATGTCCAAATCAGATGCTTCCTGAGTGGGACAAAACTGCTTATTGTAGGGGTTGTTTTTTCACTCTTAACTTGCAGCTCCACTAGCAGCATAAGCAGTTTTGTCAGTTTTCAGAGATGATCAAACAGCAGGATGTCTCTGCTCATGAAAGGCATAATTTTTCTCTCATAGTTTCATACTTTTTAGGACCAAATAGTGCATTCTGCAGTAAAAATTTACACACACGTATTTTTCTGCTGCTTATAGTCCTCAGAACCAGTGGACAATGGCTTCTGAGCTTATAGGAGCTACATACATGCAAGTGTAGACCTTCCCAACCATGGCATACACCAGCCTGATTGATAACACAAGAACACCATTCCCATTTCTTTTTTATATAGTGATTATAACATATTGTTTATATATTCATCTTAAGCTGTATCAGTCAGGGTTCTTATCTGGCTTTAAACCCCCACGTGCAATGTGAGTCTTCCTTGTCTTTTACTGATGCTCTGAGATGGATCTGCAACTTGCTGCTGAGACATGGTGGGAATTTGCTTTGCCATCATCCATTGCGGGGGCAATTAAGTTCTAGTGATGGATAAGCCAGCCATGGATGCAGCTGATACCTACCCTAAAAAAACATAGGAGGCTCACAAGGGGACCAATATAGCCAACAGGCTAAGAGCAGCACAGCCCAGATATTTGCAGAGGTGTAGGAGTGAGATGCTGAAAGCCCTGCCCAACTCCAGGGGAAATTTGATCTTCTAAATCTGGGCTTGAGGGATGCAGCCATCTTTCTACTCTGAATTCAGGTGTGTGAAGCCTCTCTGTCAGTCAGGCAGCCCTGCTCAGCCAGATCTTTTCCCCAAAATGACAGCAAGGCCTCTTTTTAAGTAGTTACCCAGTAGGAAGAGCCACTCACCTGCATGGTCGGACACGTGCAGGCAGGTTCCATCTCCCATCCCATTAGCCTAGCCCAGGTCATCACCCTGCCATGGGCTGTGGACCATGCATCACCCCAGTAGATAATTCAGAGGTCGTATGAGAAGCCAGACACAGACACTGTTCCAGGTGCTGTTGGTATTGCTGGTGGTATGACGATCCACGCCACCACAATCTGCCTGTTTATAAGGAAGCTCCTCACATCTCAAGCAAACACCAAAGCACCGTTGCTTCTGGCAGGGCCTTGTAATGAGCTTTCTCTAAATTTTTCTCGGTTTTACCTTTTACTCTGTAATGATACATTGTGATGTATCTCAAGATTTTCGTAATCCAGATGTCGCAGTGTTCAAGCCTACCACTCTAAGTTGCCTTCAGAATAGGAAATCTGCTTCTTTAGTGGCCAAAGTTGAATTGAAATCTAAAATAATTTGCCAGAAATTGGTCTCTGACTGAAAGTTCAGAATAATTTACTCTGTAGAGATAAGTTCACAATGCAGTGCTTTCCTTTAAGAAATATGAATATATGCATCAGCCTGTGTTACCAGTATTGTAATTGCCACTACCTTCAAAGACTGTCTCACTCTATTATTACTCAAAAGTATTGAAACTGTTTGCTAGAGTGCTCTGAGCAGTTTGTATAAATAATTGAAAGTGTTCTATTTTAAGGTCTAATAGCTCTTGTCATCTTCGGTTTTATCCATTAAAAAAGCGTTCTCACTTTTCTAACACTACCTTGTTGATGTGAGAAAGAGTGTAGGAGACAGACGCTTTCTATGTTCTTTGAATTCCTGTGTGCTCTGACTAAGCAGACTTTTTAAGAAAATGCTCAAGGTGTGTTTGGGCATCAGTATGGAAAGACACTTTAATGAGGTTTCATTAAGTGGAAATTAATACTGAAAATAAAATTTTATATCAGCAGTGTTAATTCCATCCAACCTTTTGGCTATGCAATTGCAAGTTATTTTTCCATTCTAAATTATATTATGGCTATCTTGTAAGGTTTTGGTTTGTTTAATGTTTGCATATCAAGCAACACTAGCAAAGTCGAATTTCTAGTTTTCCATAACAAGTTGGGAGTTCTTCTGC
>JAVSBS010020076.1:105889-113442 GCA_033124195.1 Coracias cyanogaster
GCAGCAGGAGTGACTCTCCCCTCTCATGTCAGATCTCCAGCAATTCTAGTTTCATTGCATGATGGGGTCAGTGCCACGGTGCTTCACCAGCTTTGTTAAACCCTGAGTGCCTGCTCCTTACAGGGGTCTTAGATGAGTTATCAAAATTCATCTCTCAGGTGGCACTAGGACAAGCAGTCTCAGCAGAAGGGCTAAAGGGGATGGAAAAACGTGCAGCCCCATGTGCTGCGTGTTGGGCTGGAGTCCTCCATGCCAGGGCATGGAGAGCTTGCACCGTGCCAGTCTCTGCTGCACCCTGCACTTACCTGAGGCATTATTTTTCCTGAGAGAAAAAGCTACTTCAGTTATGTAAAGGTGCAATATAAAGGTTTATTTGAAAAACAAGGGCTAAAACCGGTCCTGCTCCAGTAGCTCTGGGCCAGCTGTGATTGACAGACCCAGTCTCCATGAGTAATATAGTGCTGAATCTTAAAACCGCTACTCAAAATGCCCAGCTGATACACTGCATGTCATATAAAAATGCTTGCCCATTTTATTCACTTTCATTACAAACAGGGGTGCTTTTTTTCAGTTTTCATTACAAATGAGTCACTTGGAAAATGGAAGATTTGCCCTCTGGTAAAAAAAGCTTTCAAGCATGAATGGGATCACAAATAGTAATTATATTACTTAACAAATACTTGCAATATTGTGTAAGCCCTATTAAACTCAGTGACAATGATTTACAGTAAGAAAAAATACAGAATGACAAAGAAGCGAAGGTGTGAGTGCTGTGATCTTGTAAGCTTTGCATTACTTAAAACATGCCCTGCTGATTTTTCAGTACCTACTTTACAACCCAATTTATTTTATGTTGAGAATTTTATAGAAGCAGCCTATTTATCCTTGCACCGCAAGTTTTTTAATCTCAGGCAGATGTTGTTCTTGCTGTCAGTGATATAAATCCGAGGTCACTCCTTTCAGGGTTCATAGTGAAGAAAGAGGCAGAAAGTTGGCCTTGTGTCCTGTAATGCAGCAGAAAATTAAAAAAAAACATTAATTTCTCATCAACGTGGTATGAAATGCCCCAGCTCAGCACTATTGTCTGAAAAGCAAACGCACATCCATGCATTGTTTCCAGCAGAGAATTTTCCAGGCTACGCAGTGCATATGCTGCTGTTGTTGCTAAAGGAGCAAAAAAAAGGCCAAAATGGGGCTACGCTTAGAAACAGTCTGTAGGGACTCTACAGGTGGTGGAAGGGTGTTCTGACGTTCCTGTGGTGTCAAGGTGTGCATTAAAGGACCAAAAGGCATTAGCGGTGCCCATGTGTGCTACGTGTGTGTGTGTGTGTGTGTATGTGCACCCAGTGCTGCAGGGAGTTGTGAAGAGGGAAAAACACTTTCCCTGTGTGTGTCTCCCTGGGATGTTCACTCTGCCTCTGCCCCGGGCTGCCAGCTGTGCCCTGTCAGGCTGTCCTTGGGCTGCAGCAGCAAGAGGGTACCGTCCCTGGGGTCTCCCAGTGTGACTGTGCATATTGGGGTCCTGTGGACCCATCACCGCTGCAGCAGGGCTGCTCTCCAGGCAGCCCAGTGCCAAAAATGAGGAGCTGAGGGAGATAGAGGGAGATCAGGGCAGGAGAGGCAACAGCAGTTGTGCAGCAAAGCCTGCATGGGTAATTTGACTTTGGTTTCTCAATAAGCATCTCCTAGTCCCAGTTTTGATCGACAGGTCGTTGGTGTGGCACAGCAATTATTTGTCTGGTTGAAGGTGAAGGAAGCTGCAGGCCCTGGCACGGGGCTGCGGTGCATCCCCAGGGTTGCACGTGGCCAGGGCACTGCTTGCCCTGGGTCCAGGGATCTGCTGTGCTCCATGAGTCCGCTGGCTCTCTGATCCAATGTGCTTATGTGTGCAATGTCCAGCATGCATGAGAAGGATACGAGACTTGCAAGTATCTACATGCTCTGCAGCTACCAAAGTAGTCAGTGTATTTCTACATGTGCTACGTTTATTTTTCAAAACCAAGGATAAGCACATAAAGCCAAAGCCTCGGTAAAAATCTGATGGAGTAAAATCAGATATAAAAAGAATAAGGAGCTCAGACTTCAGCCTAGCCTACAGAAAGTAGATATTAATAGCCAGTTACAATTTGCATAGCTTCATATTAAAATAAATTTTCCTCACCCCTTCTGGCATTAAGGCAGTAACAGACTTTTTTTTTCTGTTATTAACAATTCCTGTGCCAACATCACGCTGCTTTCTTCATGCAGTGTCATGATAATTGCAACTAATCTGTTGCTCAGTAACAAAGAGATGCCAGAGGACAAAGAAATGCATTTTACAGGAAGTTATTTTCCACATACTGAAAGCCAAGGCCTCTTCTCCAAATAATGAATTCAGAATATTTGCCTTTCAAGGTTTTCTCATAACTTCTGTATGTCTCCAAAAAGGGAACAGAGAGAACATTTCTCCAGGTCACTCACACAAGTCACGTTGATCCTCATCGTATAGGGACATTTGGTTGACTTCCTTTCCTTGCTGGGATCTTGTCTGGCCTTCCCCTGCTGCCCAAGTTACACAGTATAAGTGCATTTCACGTAAATCCCAGAATAAAATGACATTAACAGTGACTGATCCTTAAGGGAATGGAAGAGATGGTATCCCTGGGTGTAACCGATTAGGCACAGATAGCAGATATCTTAAAATTTCATGTTCCAATCCTCAAAAATGCCCATGGAGAGTAAATGAGCAAACCAATAATATGAAGAATCTGCCTCATTAAAAATTATGCGTATCTTTGCATATGTGTGGGAGGGGCAGGCAGAGGTAAGTAAAAGGAAAACAACATCCCCCTCAGAAAGGACCAAAAATGTTTTAAGAAAGCTATAGATGTGATCAATACTCCCTAGAAACAGAACTGACAGTCTATCCAAGTTGGAAATGGCATACTGAAGAACCATCTTTATTTCCCCATGGAGTCAGAAGGACTTGCCTGAAAATGACCAAGGGGAACCCACATATGCAAAATGCTCCCGGAGCAGCCTACAGTGATTTCCAGCACCAGCTCCACATGACGCTCCAAGGAGGTCTGCATGACACTGCCTCTTCCACCAGCAGTGGCTGGGGGAACTGAACTCTCAGCTTTTTAGATCCACAAACCATTGCTTGCTGCGTAGAGAATCAGCACAAGCCCTAAAGAAGAGCATAAGGGCAGCGTCAGACCTTAGCTGTGACTTCCAACGAGGCCACCCACCATCTACACGTTACAGGAAAAGTGCACGTCACCCTCCCTACAGCCCTCTTCCACAAAAGTCCTGAGAATCGGTGCCATGTTCTTATCAAACTAAGCTGCTGGCTAAGTCCATCCCTGGCTCAGAAACTTTCCAGTTGTATGAGAGGGTTTAAAGGTAATGGTTAGCCAAAGACTTAATAATCCATACAAGATGTGCTGAGAAAGGTCCTGCAGTAGTGTAAGTCGAAGTGCTTCTACTGACGGCAACGGACCTGTAGATTTAACCTCAATAAATTTACCTTACTGCTGAGAGCCTTCCATGTAATACAGAAATAATGCCCAGAGAAAAAATACAGAACTAACCAGATTCTGTCAATTAACAATATTTAAGGGGATGTGTTATTAAAAAAAATACTTCATTCTTTTTTATATATTTGCACATGCCTTGATTTTTGTCTCCTCTTAATCTAAGAAAATGGCATTTGACTCCTGAAGTAGACCTGCCCAGATGAGCTCAAGAATCAGTAGAAAGATTTTGCAGACTTCTTTATATCCATCAGAAGCAAAGTGAGACCATTTGTGGGACAAGGCACAACTTAGCATGAAAAATAATCCCCTCCCAGGATCACTTACTTCTCCCTTTACGGACCAGGAAGGGAACTGGTGTTGGACCCTCAATCATTTAAAATGCACACAAATCAGCAGAGTCATCCGTGTTACAAAACAAATAATCAGAAGCTCATTTCTGAATGTGTTTTCTATGTGCCTCCTTGTAAAGCCTGTGAAATTATTATAGTCCAGATTTTGCATTATCCTGGCAAGGAAAGTGAAGTTAATTATTATTATTGGTTTTTAAGAGGCACAGAGTATTTAAGCATCTCTTTACAGGCCCTGCAGTAAGTCTGCAGAGAACTGTAATCATACCTCAGGAGATTATTTGTCCCCATAGAGTACTCTGCCTCAGAATTTCTAATTAAAAAAAAACCAAAACAACCCAAACCTGGAACTCAGAAAGCATATATCTTTATGAAAAGCAATTGAAGAGTCTCCTTCATGATGAGCAGCTGCTTGTTCAACTAATGCCGAGACTTTACCAAAGCCAACGGACTTGCTCTGGGTTGGCAGCAGGGAACCAAGGGAAACCATGTGTACCTGTGGACAACTATGGTCAACTCCTGTGCTCCAGAAAGCAGGTAACAGGTTGCAGAAGGTCCTTCCTTGTCCCTTTTCAACAGCACTACATTCATTATGAGATAGGGCTCTGACTTTTTTACAAGTATTTTAAAAGAAAGAGAGCTCCATGGCACTTCCTGAGACAAGCAATACTCTGCAGCATTGGTCTTGGGTAATAAACCAAAAACTAAACATCTGATTGTTCCCAGTGCTGCACAGAAGCGGTGCAGTGTGTTGGACACAGAGGAACAAACCTGTAGGAAACACCCAGCAGAAAGCTGTTATTATTAAGCTCTGTCAGTGACTTTAGCATTATGGGAAAAAAAATACATGTATAGCATTTATATTTAGCATTATGGGGAAGAAAATAAAATGGAAGAGAGGGACCTGAATCACAGATGAGATAGCTTATTGGGAGAAACTATCAGCATCAAGGGCTTGGAGCAGGAGGAGTCACAGTAGGCTTTCCAGTCCCACCCTTTAAGAGTCCAGACTCCTGCCTCTGTCCTGTTTACTCTGGTACTAGAACTTTACTGAAGGACAGAGTAAAACTAGAAAAAGGCAAAAAGCAGGATGCATCTTTCAGGGTTGGTGTGTTTGGGGTTTTTCTGGCACAAGGAGAAATGAGGTACGCTGAGGTAAGGGAAGACAGATAGGAAGCAGTGTAGAGAAGGTGAAAAGGAAACAGTTTTTCTCTGGTGCTCACAGTCTAAGAAGGAGGGGACATCAGCTGAAATTTTGAGGTGTACAGACAAATGGTCTCTGATACTTGCACACCACACAAGCAAGCTCTGCAGGCCCTTCTTGGGCAGCCAAAGGACAAACTGTTTCAAAAAGAAATTGTCAGACACATGGACTATTGAGCATAAAGGCAGAGATACAAGCTGCTGCTCAGGTAGTCTGTAATCCTTAGCAGGGAATTTGGGATACCAGTGGAAACTGTTTTATACCTCACACTGGTTTTATCCCCTTTTTTTTTTTAAGTGTGTGCCACTGCCGCAGTCAGAGACAGGATGCTGGGCTAGATGCACATCTGGTCCGAGCTGTTCCACTCAAGTCTTGAGAGAGTTAAAATATATGCATATACATAGACATATTATCTGTGTGTATGTACATGTGTATATATTATATACTTATAGTACATATATAAAGAGAGCACATAGTAGGCTTGGTACAGTCTGTAGTAGGTTTGGCGCCTCTCCAATGCGGGCCAGCTTTATAACTTGTTTTCTGGAGAATCTCCTCTTGGTGTATTCTGTGAGTGAAAGTAAGGCCAGGCAGGTGAGCATCAAAAATAATGCGTCACCTAAGTCCTTGAAAGCAGCTATATGTTTACAGTCCTCCGTGTTCCCTAATGCTGCCTACCGAGCTTGGAAAAGCAGCGAGCCCACGTCTGTGGAACAGGCAGCATTGAGTGCAAAGTAGTGACTTTCAGAGTCTGGGGAAGCTTGGCTTTGTGGTGAGAGGCTTTTGTGGGACCAACTTACACATAGCCCACCAATCTCCTTGACCAGTGGGGACTGAATCCTCACTACCTAACTGGAAGTCCACTAGGAGATTGGAAATTCTTTGTACTGACCCACCTGGGTTACAAGTCTTGTTGGAGAACCCCCAGCAGATACAGGTGGCAGCCTCATAAGTGACCCAGCAAGTGCCTTCTCAGAGCTCATGAACCAGACATGTAAGACTATATCTCATAATGTGCCTGAAGAGCTAGAGGTCTCATGCTGTTCTTCTGCTTTAAATGCCACAATGAAAGCCATGCCTGTGAATTGGACGCTTGAAAGTCTTCTAAATAACATATTTTTATATATTTTTGCATGTTTTTTATACCAAGTAATTTTATCAAATTTCCACTCTTCTGCTTTGGACAGACTGAAGGAATATGTGCAGTCCACATTTTCCTGTTGACACTTAAGACATAATTATTAAAGAAACCAGATTCAGATCTGCACATCAGGTGAGAGGTATCAGAGGAAACTGAAGATGTGAGAGACACCATAACAGCTGCTTCACACAGTGTAAATCCTGGTCACTGCTTCATAAGATCATCAGCAGCAACAGACGGATTCTTGACCAGTCACTTCAAGATAATCATCACTAAAACTATTAGATGCTGGTCCTTGCAGAAGGAGATACTGACAGCCTCCACTCCTGTTGGCCATTTGAAGACACTCCAATATCCAGGGTAACAACTCTGGCTAGCAGTGAATAAAAGATGACCCGAGGTTTCCCCCCCACTCTGTGCTCCATTCTGCTTCTACAGAGTAGAGATTCTGACCAGATTTGGGTAAACAGCTGAAGTATGGCATGCAAATGATAGAATCATAGAATGTGCTGGGTTGGAAGGGACCTCTAAAGGCCGTCTAGTCCAACCCCCCTACAATAAGCAGGAACATCTCTAACTAGGTCAGGTTGCTCAGAGCCCCATAAAGCCTGACCCTGAATGACTCCAGGGATGGGGCCTCCACCACCTCTCTAGGCAACCTGTTCCAGTGATCAACCACCGTCATATGAAAGAACTTCTTCCTAATCTACCTAAATCTACCCTTTTCTAGCTTAAAACCATTACCCCTTGTCCTGTCACTATAGACCCTCGAGAACAGATCTCCTGCTGCCTTCTTATAGGCCCCTTTCAGGTATAGGAATGCCACTAAAAGGTCCCCCTGGAGCCTTCTCTTCTCAAGGCTGAATAGCCCCAATTCTCTCAGCCTGTCTTCATAGGAGAGGTGCTCCAGCCCTCTAATCATTTTTGTGGCTCTCCTCTGGACACATTCCAACAGACCCACGTCCTTCTTGTGCTGGGGGCTCCAGGTGAGATCTCACCAGGGCACAGTAGACAGGCAGAATCACCTCTCTCCATCTGCTGGCCACACTTCTTTTGATGCAGCCCAGGATGCGATTGGCCTTCTGGGCTGCCATTGGTGGCTCATGTCCAGCTTTTCATCTACTAGCACCCCCAAGTCTTTTTCCGCAGGGCTGCTCTCTAGCATGTCCTCTCCCAGCCTATATTGATAATGCTGGTTGCCCCAGCCCAGGTTTAGGACCCTGTACTTGGCCTTGTTGAACCTCATGAGGTTCACCTGGGCCCACCTCTCCCGTCTGTCCAGGTCCCGCTGGATGGTATCCTGTCCCTCTGGCATATCAACTGCACCACCCATCTTGGTGTCA
>JAVSBS010020081.1:0-76218 GCA_033124195.1 Coracias cyanogaster
GGACCTCACCGGCGGCCGCGGCGTGGACGTCATGCTCGACGTCGCGGGCGGCGACGCCTTCACCGCCATGAGGCGCTACGCCCGCGGCCACGGGCTCGCGCTGGCGGGGGTGGCCGCCGACGTCATCGAGGGCACCCTCGCGGCCGAGGTCGTCATGGCCCCCACCGCCCCCGGCGCCTCCCGCTCCCCCTCCCCCGCTCCGGCCCCCTGCGTGCGCGCGAGCGTGCGCTCCTCGCCGGCCTCGCCGCCCGCGCTCCGCCGCCTCCCGCCGGCCCGGCCCGGCGGCCCCTCGCCCGCGGGAAGCCGCTGGTGGCGGAGGCAAGCGAGTGAGGAAGGCGAGTGAGGCAGGCGAGAACGGGAGGCGGGAATGAAGCTCTTACCGGTTCCACCGCCGCCATCTTAGATCGGACTGATCGCAGAAGCGCTGCGGGAGGGGAAGGGGCGGACGAGAAACCCCGGCTCAAACCCGGTTGGCCGCCCGGCGGTCACGTGAGCCCGGCGGCCGTTGGGGCCGGGGCAGCGCCGGGCGACGCGCGGTGCCTGCCGGGAGCGGTAGTCGCCCAGCGCGGGGGGCGCCGGGAGCCCCGCCCTCTCCCCGCGAGGCGCCGTCACGCGGGGCGGGAGCGGCCTGAGCTGCGCGCCGGCACCGGGCCCGGGCCCGTTTGGTTTTCCCGCGCAGGACGGGGCGGCCCCAGAGCGCTGCCTTCGGCTGCCTGCTGCGCCCGCGCCCCGCCGTGAGCCCGGCACGGCCGACACGCGACAGTGTCGTGGGCAGACGGTCAGGGCATCGCTGCGGTTGGAAAAGGCCTCGGAGATGAGCAAGCCCAACCGCCCGCCCAAAGCTGCCGTGACCCCTAGACCGTGCCCTGAAGTGTCTACCCGGTGTTTGAGCACCTCCAGGGATGGCGACCCCACCACTTCCCTGGGCAGCCTGTTCCAGTGCCTGGCCACTCTTTCAGTAAAGAATTTGTTCCGAACACCCGATCTAAACCTCCTCTGACAACAGGCTGTTTCCTCTCGTCCTATCACTGGTTACTTGGGAGAACAGACCAACACCCACCTCTCTACAACCTCCCTTCAGGCAGCTGTAGAGGGCAGGAAGGTCTTCCCTCAGCCTTCTCCCAACAGTCCCAGTTCCCTCAGGCGCTCCATGTAAGACAGGTTCTCCAGACCCTTCACCAGCTTCATTGCCCTTCTCTGGACCTGCTCCAGCACCTCAATGTCTCTCTTATACTGCGGCACGTCCAAAACTGGACACCGCACTCAAGCTGTGACCTCACCAGCACCGAGTACAGCTCAGTCACACAGAGTCCAGCGTCTCAGATCACACGCTTTATTTGTTTCACTCGATCTTCACCCCAGTCCACATCTAGTTGATGTGGTATGCTCAGAGCGGAATGAGACACAGCCAGTGAGCAGGCTCACCAGGCAAAAAAGGCAGCAGACGAGAGAAACCTGCTTCTCAAACTCGGTGGCCAGGAGGCAGATGTCCAGAGCCTGGGGCTGTCGGTGTCTTGGTAGGGTCGGACTCCCTGCAGGGAGGTATGGGACGCACAGGCACTGCATCTCTTCAGGACAGATCCAGACATTGTCAGCTCCCATCCTCCTGAGCACACAGGACACTATTCCTAAACCCGTCTGGCAGTTTAAGGCACTGTGAGGCTCACCTGGGCACGCTGTCCCCATGCCAAATGTCTACCGTGTTCCACATGAAACATTTCGGCTTTTACCTGCTGTCATGCCTGCACACGAACTGCCATGTGGATGCGTCGTCTTCTCTTGGCTGGGACGTGTCTGAGAGTAGAGAGGCTGGCTGAAGTTCTGCAGCTGCGTGTCAGTAACACGTCTGCTGCTAGTTTACTAAAGAGCTGTTTCTGGGAGGGCAATCACGTCTTTTCCTACTTGCTCCGAAGATAGTATCTCAAGGCACAGAATCCTGAGAGGTGTAGCCCTCTCAAAGAGAGAAGGCCGAGATAGAAGGGCTGTCATTTTAAAACCAAGAGGCCTTAACACTTGGCCCTGCTGATGTTTAGCTCCGCTGTTTCAACTAACTCAGTCTCTTTCCACCACCAGTTAGAATTATATTCCTGACCATAATAACTGCAGGGGTTGCAGCAGCTACATTTTCCTGAGCCCCTGGTCCTCAATTAAACGAATTAGAAGTTCTGAGAAATTTATTCCAGCCACTGTGGAAGGAAACTATTGCTTTGCAAATAGCAGGGTGCAGCCTTGCAGAAATCAAGCACAAGATGAGACCTGCCACAGCTGAAATTTTTGATGGTTTCACAGGGGATCGCAGCACTCCTAATTTCCAAAAAGGGTCCAAAAATTAAACGGAACTATTTTACGAAGTAAGATTTTCAGGCAGTATAGTGGAGCCCATATTTTAGACTGCTATTCATGACCTAAAATGACACCTGATGCAATGAACAGCAGAAACACAAGAGGGATAACAGTACGTTTGAGCTCCAAGTTGGTTTCATGAGAAAAGGCTGCAGAAGTGCAAAATTCCTGTGAGGCTCCAGGGAGAGGCATTTCATTTTCCTGCTGGCACAGAAAGTCTGGTGGGGGATCTGCACGTACCCATTCTGCTTTACCTGCTGAAGAGTTCGTTAGCAAGCAGAGTGCTTTCAGGCTCTGAGACCAGGTCCATTTCTGCACACTCATGCAGCATCTCCTCTGCCGGGTGACCTAGAAACAGAGGCACAGCATGAGGAACAAACGGTCTGTAATTATAGTGGTGGAAGTGCTTTCAGCTCTCCCTAGAAATCTACCCTTTAAAGCTCTCTCCCTTGAAATCACTTTCCAGAGCCAGGAAAATATTGCTCATCTCATGACAGAAAGGAAGTAAGAACTTGCATTCCTAAGAACAGAGGAAGTTAAGGGAAGTGACAGAGGGACTGAGATGCACCTTATGCAGCACTAAGTGTTAAGGGAACCAGGTATCTAAGGAAGGTGTTGGGAAGAGGTAAGAGAAACAGCTGTTTAGGGGAGAAACATGTGATTGAAGGGAAGTATTCCAGACGCTTCAGACAGGTATGTGCTGCTTTATCTGCCCCAAGCAGATGGGTTACACCTTGGAAATGCAACTAAGACTATTTAAGTCGCTTTTGTCCACATGGAGGTTGGCTCTTCAGGGAATTCAGTATATTTGTATGGCAGAATTTCCCTCTACAAAAGTTCGGTTGACTCTTCCAAGTAGATCATTTTTATCCAGGTGTCCACTAGTTTTATTGCACACCATAGTTTCAGCTGATTTGCAAGGGAGAGAGAACAGACTTCCTGCCCTAGCCCACCAGACACCCTATACTCCATGGAACTCTTTTTAGAAACGACATCCCATTTGCCCTCCTGCAGACACCGGGTACCCGTACACTTTTCAGACTGTAGTTACACACACCTGTTAGCAATTTCCACGTGGTCCTAGCGGTCTCCGACTGTTCATTTTATCAATTTCATCCATTCTCTTAATCCATTTACAGGACATCCACTGGTGAACAGAGACTCAAATCGTTTATAAACTTCTCTGTAATGACCTGGTTTTCTTTTAGTACTCATGTCAATACCGTGGTTATCAACTAGCCCCACAGACTTCTGGAAGGCCTCCTGCTCCTAAAGATCAAAGAAAGATTTATTAGTCGCTTTGATTCCCCTGGGAGGGGGATGGGGGGACACAATCTTACATTTAATCTGCAGGACTTTTTTTTCTATTTTTTTTCATTTCAGTATTAATCAATTTTTTTGAAGAAAGCTTCTTGTTTCTAATATCCTCTTTTAGCCTCTTGTTTACCTGTGCTGTTGCCTTTTGCCCATTCTTAAGCCTTCTTTAATAATCCAAGTGTGCATAGACCCGAAGTTTCTAAACCAAGCACCTTAAAATAGCTTCCTCCTGCCTCTAAGAATTCATTTTAGCTGCGTTTTTAAAGTTACTTTTTAGCAAACTCTCTTATTTTTAAGAAGTTCCTCTTTTTGAAACCGAGAATAAATTTGGTGAATTTTTTGGCTGCTGCTGTTCCTGTGATGATTCCGCATCGAAGTAGTTAAGGCAGTTGTCACACAACGGCTCTTCGACTACGAGATTTCAAACCAGATCCTTAATGCTACCCAGGGTGAAGTCAAAAGCTGTCTGGCTTTCTAACAAGCTGTTGCATGGAAGAGACACTGAAAATGTCTAAAAAGCCAGTCTCTGTGCTACATCTAGGTGTAACTTTTGTACAATCTACAGGCAGGCAACAAGCCTCCCATTCCTCCTGTATTTTCTGCCCTTGCTGATCAACTGGATCCTCCTTGGCATTTCGCTGCTAGTAAACCAGACCCAATATTGGGTTGTTTAATTACGGAACAAGTCAGTAATTATTTGTATTCCTCTACAATTTTGGCTCTTTAGGCTTGATATGGTAACCTATGCAGATGTTGCTTGATATCTAATAATTTTGTTAATTTGATTAAGAGAAGGTGAACTTCCTGTCACTCCGAAATCTGGCCAAGACCAACTAAAATATTGCCCGGCTCAGTAACTCCTACAGGGGCCACGGTTCTGTCAGACTATTACTGGAAGAATGTTTATAAAGGTGCAAGTAAATCCACAGATACCCCGTGCCAGCAGAAAAAGTACTGGGAAGGGCTTGTGGTACTTGGGCAAATGGCTTTGCTTCAGGACTTTTTATAGGACTCCAGACAGGGCATGGATATTTGAATGTTATCATAAAAAGTATTTCTTGCTGGCAGTATCAGTACACAGTCCTGAAGAGCAGCCATAGCCTCCAAGACAACAGGGTGTTGCAAGGTATCGTATTTGTTGCTTCTTTACTACTAGGAGACAGAATAAAGCTGCCTTCTACTATATTTGTTAATAGGTCACTGAATGGCCATTATGGTTATAACGGAAATGTATTCCTGCTGTATTTTTTCTGCCATGGAATTCATTTTAGTGTTATCATTTGATTTTTATTTAACAAAGGCAGAGGGTTCAACAAAGTGATATCTGCCATTTGATGTCTCTAAAGGAAAATACAACAAAAATATATTTAACTTCTTACCCTTTTATAATACTGCTTTATAAAATAAATACCAAAAAAGTTTTCAAAATAAAAAAACTGGGATGTATCTTCCCAGTGATAAAACGGAAATTAAGAAAGAAAATATTTCTCCCTATGCTTTATAATGTTAAACCACGTTATGATGGCAAAATAAGGACATAATTTATTAAATTTGTACATTCAGAAAGTACATCAAATACATGCAGAAGCATTATTTTTTTGCCTGGTGACATAGTTTTCATTTCATCTATTTTAGACAATTTGGTTCCTAGTAATTCTTTACAGACTGTTTAATGTGAATAATTAATAAGCCTTCGTATTTATTTGCCTAATATGCTGCCAGATGGATCTGGCATTCCGTTTTACTTGGTTGGCAACCATGCACATTCTTTGACGGCTTGTTTTAATCCTGCCTTTAAATCCCTTAGCATAAATAAAGATAATCCATCCAGAATCCTCTTCCTCTCTGATCATTTTATCTTCAGCTTCTTCTGCGTTTAACTTTGTATTTTTATTCTCAATGAACCAAGCGTACAGACCTACATTTTACAGCTATAAATGTCACTTTACTGAGAAGAACTGTGAATGAGAGTTAACCACCAAATGATACCGAATATCATATAGCGTCGTTTTTCTTACGCCGTACAGGGATAACAGCATAAAGTCCCCTATAAGACAGACATGCTTACTGACGATGTTTAATACGATAGATTTACATAATATCTGAGTTCTGAACACGGCCTACCTTGTTACCGCACAAATCAGAAGTAAGCATGTGTTGTGATTTGGTACACGTTCTTCTTTGATTTTTTGAGTTACAGAGGCACAAAGCCTCTAAAGATGACATCAGAAGTTATCCAACAACTTATAATAGCAACGAGAGGATTAGGAGCTACAGTAATCTTTTCTTTGAGTCACTGACACACATAAGCAGGATCCTCTGAAGTGATGTGGCTCCCTTGCAAGTGACATCATCTTCAAACTAACTCAAAGGAGAATCACGAGAGAAGGCAAAGAGGTATCATAAATACATCCACAAAATCACACCTTTTGAAGTTACAGTGGAAATAAAGAAGGGCCTGAAGTAAAAAAATGTTGAATGTAGAGCTCTATCTGTTTTCAGTATGAATTTAAGTAGTTGTTAGGAACATGTTTCATTCTGCAACAGGCAGCACCACAGTCAGAGGTGTGCAAGTATACGCTCCGATTGATCTCCACACCCGTATCTCAGTGATTTCAGTGGAAATGGAGCCGAACGCTCCCATCAGTGATAGAACACTTTTAGAATCACTGTGTTTTATGTGATAAAAAATCTGACCATCTTAAGTTTAATTCTGAAATCTGAAAATAGAAAGAATTTTTAATGCCTCATAGTACTGTCCATGATATTTAAAGTGGAAATGAAATACTGTTAGTATTTTACTCCTAAGTCTATTTTAATAGCCTTGAATCTGATGACAAAAAATGGGTGAAATCCCTGTTGATATCAGCAACATTTCCATTGCATTAATTGAGCCAGAACTTCACTCTATGACTTTTACTGTGTTTCCATGGGGAAGAATACAAATTTTCATCACCTCAAGACACATTCCTGGATTCTTTCGAATATTATAAGCAGTGAAGTTTCTCCCTTTAAACTTGCAACTTATTGGTTAAATCAGAATGCTTTTTATAAAATACCATTTTGCTTAAAAAGATGCAGCTTGTTTTCCTTTGTTCTTGCCCCGTGCTAAACAACCAGTTTCATTGGAATACATTGGAAAACGCTAAGATTCCCGGGTACGGGAGAAGTGTTCTTGTATTCAGACAGAATCATTCTTAAATCACAGCAGAAGTTTTGATCTGCTAAATTAATACACATGCTGCAAGAGGCAGGGCAGCTTGAAGAAGCAAAACTCTGCAAAAGAATGTGGAGGATCTTCCTTTCCATCAGAACGCGTGGAATTAGCTTTGACTAAGCCTGCTCCAGTGCAAACTGTGGCTGTATTGGGCCCCTCACCAGTTTAGTTTGTTATCTCCACCTATGGAAGGAGTAAGAGTGATGCAGGGGCTTACTAAATATCGCAACCTCTTCTGACTTACCGAATGAGACAGACTTTGAAATCCCACTTCATTTTGCTTTAAAGAGGAAAAATGGAGACGGGTATTTCTTTAACGCAACTCCGTTCATTTACAAAGGCTGTTGATCAAGTCTTCTTTTTTTTTCCTTTGCCCATAGTAAGACTATGTTGCTTTGATCACAAGTTTGCCTTTTCTTCTGGGTACTGTTTCCTACAAGGGGTCTCTTTTGCTCTTATATTTTAAGATCATGCTGCATATTTTTTTGTGGCCATCTTTGAGGCATTTGTCTTTGTGTGCATTTGTGATGGTTTTGCAGTTTCTCTTTTCTACGTGCCCATACAGACACATACAACCTACATAACTGTTGCATTTGGTATGAGAATCTCCATAAGTGCCTGTACCATCTGGCCAAGCCATAATAGCGCACGTGGTCTAGCTCCTGGGTGGTATTTCTGCATTGTTTCAGCTATCGCTAAACAATGAGGCATTTAATTGTGTCTTCAGTGAGCCCGAAGAGAAGACAGCTTCACTGGGAAAGTGCTATTGCCCAATCCCCACTACGGCAAAGTGAGGAGGGGGAGCACGAGCTGAAGCACTCTCTTAATTAAATTATGTCAAATTCAGTGGCCATTTTCTCCCTAACGAGCAGCTGTCTTAGCTGCCAGCTGCTCTAGCTTTTTTGCAGCAGCTATCTGACCCATGAGGCATGGCTGACCTCTCCCTTCTGCCTTTGTTTGCTAACCGCACACATTCCCAGCCTTGCATCACTCCGGAGAAGTCGGGAGGACAGCAGGAACACGGCATGGACATAAATCAAGGATCATGAATGGGCCATAAAATTTCTGACTCATGTGCCTCTGGGTGCGTTTGCCTGTGACATAGGAAGACAGGCAGCTAAAAAGTGATATGAAAAGCCTGACAGAGAAAAAAGAGCTCTACTCAGGGAAGGTCACGGCAAAGGTCAGTGAACTTCCCTGGTAAGAATGAGTGTGCCACCAGATAATGGGAAATGGCAGTGGATGGACCTCCAGGAGGCCTGATTCGGTTTGCTTACCAAATCAGAAAATCAAGGCCAAATTGGGAAACAAAAGCATTGAAATACCGCGGAATCCATGTAATTTTTAATATGGGCTTGAAAATACAGGGCTCTTTAGAAGTAAAAAACATCACAACAACATCAAAATCTTAAGTCAAGTCTTTTGGAGTTTGTTACCTAGGCTGATCCGCAAATGATGTCTGTGTTCTATCCAAACACTGAGGAGGACAAGAGTAAGCAAGTTTGTTAATTCCTCACGTAAGGGGCTCACTGTTCTTTAAACTACATATATATATTTAAATTGCTTAATTAATACATGCACCCTTGTCTTCCTCAAGTAAGCAGGGGAACAGAATGCTTTTATTTTGCACTTCAGAAATGCAGCAAAGAGGTGAAACGGAGTAACAGAAGGAACTCTGTCTACTAGTTAGAACGGGAGTCCTCTTTTTTCTAACCTGCATCCTTGTCAACCACTAAAAAATGAGCACAAACACATACTGACATTTTCCGAGTAAGGATATTGAAGTACACAAACAGGAATAAATTGTAAAATTATACTCAGCCATTTAATTTCATGTGAATTAAACACTCATAAAATGTAGTAGTGTCCTAAATTATCAATGATGATTATACTGAAATCTCATCAAGAAGCAGATGATGACATTTGAGGAGAAGGCACTGGATGAGACCAACCAGCATGCTTCGGGTTTTTTGTACCATGTCAATGACACCAAGTAGTTGTAAACCCTGCTTAGCCAGGTAAATGATGTCTACAACTCCTTCGGGTTTTTTAAAAGGTACAAAGTGGCAACTAAAGTGTACGAAAGCACCTGTCCTGCATTGCTTGAAAGCTCAATTTGTTGGTTACTTGGAAAAGGAGCACTGATTTTTCACAGGCTGTACAGCGACTATAATACCTGGATCATTTAAGAGGGATTCTGCCTGTTCAGTAACATTTTGCTTTAAGAAGGTTAAACCAAGCCTTTAATAATGACTTGGATTGGGAATATGTAAAAACACAGCCTGGGAATTTTACAGTCCTTTAAAGACGTTTCATGATGTTGGTTGGCAACTGGTTGCCTGTCTTGAATTTGGACCAAAACACTCCCACAGCATGAGCTATGTGAATCGATACACAGCTTTTTTCACATTGAAGAAAATAATAGCTGTGATCTTTGTATTTTACAAGCATCCTAGAAACATTTCCTAATTCACTCTCATAGTATTCTCTTTCTGTGAATAGCAGGAGGATAAAAGTATTATCACTACTAGAGAAATGAAGGCAAGAACTGTCAGAAAGACAGGTGTCCACCTGCAGTTACGCCTCAGTAGTGGCTTAGCATAAAATTCCTTTGGTTGGTTGACCATGCTCATGAAAAGTGTTTATCACACAACAAACCAGGATCAGATACTCTGTTAATCTGTCACCTTGATCCCATAATCAGCTGGGCTACTTGGCCACTTTTTACCAATTACACTGTCATAAGATATCAGGTATGTTTATATGAACACACTCACTCTGACAAAAAGTATGCTTTTCTGCATAAAAGGATGTATGCTTTTCTGTTCTGGAGTTCCTAAGTGTAGATTTTCACTTCTAAGCCTAGGAGACACATATTTTTTTATTAAATATGGGGCCAAAAGACCACAGAGAATAGAACACAATTGAAGAAAACACCAAGATTACAGTTTGGATTTTGAATCCCACTTTCTAGGGAGTTATTTGGATGCCAGGAAATGAGAATATTGGTGCAGTTTCGTGCAAGTCAATGACATCGAAGCAGGAATAGAGAATCTGATCCTGCAAAGTTCTGACTGAAACCACGGGCTGTGCCTGCCAGCTAGTGGGGAGACAACTGAGGTTTAAACAAGGAGTAGGATCCAGCAGTAATAGCTGCATCTAGCAGATACATGCTGCTGAAGTATTTTGCAGCTGTTTTCCTACTCAATAGGCATCTCTCTATGTTCTTTCCAAAAGCAACTTCCTGATGACTTACAGAAAGTAAAAAGTGTCTTGCAGGGATCTTAAGTTAGAGATGTTTTAGTACATATTGGCAATGGTTTTGACATCAGTATTCACAGTTAGGACAGGTACAAGGGGTATCTTTTTTGAGATCAACACATGTAAATGTGAGAAGTATAATGTGTGTATTAATCACACGTATTTTTGGGACGGATCATCGGCATCTGATCTTTCTCTTTCCAGGAAGAAAATGAGCATCCTTCCAGTGACAATGCCACTATGACTTTGCGGCCTATTTTTCTAATCCCAGTTACCGCCTTACTGAATATTGAATTTGTGATGGTTTCCCCTCCCACCTCTCCAAATGAGACCTAAAAACAGAGCAAAAGGATTATGATGAATAACACAGCCCTACAAACCAACACCGCACTCCCTAATCGCGAAGATACGCTTGGAAAATTTAGGATACAGCCTCAAGTGATGGAAAACAGGGGAAGTGAGGATAAGGAGCTTCCTTTCTTTTTTTTTTTTCCCTGACAGATGGAAAAATAGGCAGTTAACCCAGTGCCCATCTCAAGCATAAACCCACCCAAAACATCCCGCGGCGGCCACACGAAAGAAAACCCCGGATCTTCAAACACCTCTTCCGAATTAAATGATCCACACGGCTTCTCCCCTTACCTCTGCCACCCGGGGCCTATCCCGCCAGGCCGTCCCCAGCTCTGCTCCCTGGGCGGGAAGCGCCGCTCCTCCCCTCCTGGCCGCTCGCCGCCCGCCTCAGCCGGCGGCACCTCCGGGCGGCGGCTCCTCCCCCGCCGCTCGCCGCGCCGCGCCTGTGGCAGCCCGGCAGCATGGCGGCGGTGGAGCCCCGCGTCTGCGAGACGGCCGGCTGCAGCAGCGAGGCCAAGCTGCAGTGCCCGACCTGCCTCAAGCTGGGCATCCAAGGCTCCTACTTCTGCTCTCAGGTGAGGCCGCCCGGCGTTTGGCTGCCAGGAGGGGAGATGGGTGGTGTGTGTGTTAGTGGGGGGGGGGAGGACGGCACCGTACGGAGATTTCCAGTCAGCGGCCCGGGACCGGTGTGCGAATACGGGGCCGGGCTCGACGGAGGAGCCGGCTTCCCTCGCTTGCCCCCGGCCGCCCGGGCCCGGCCCGTCGCGCCCGGCTTTGCCGCCGTGCCCCGGAGGCCCCTGCGAGCCTCAGGGTAGGAGGGTCCCGCCGTTTGTCCCCGCAGAAAGTTCCTCCTGTGGGGAACGAGAGGCGGGGGGAGCCCCTGGGCTGCCGGTGGCCGGGGCTGACGCGGGGCTCCGTGCCGCAGAGCGGCCGCCGCCGTGAGAGGGGGCACGTTTTGCCTCTGCCGGGAGCTCTGGGTGGTCCGGCCCCTCCCCTCCAAAATAAGGGACGAAATGAGGCGTCCCCACCCAATTCCAGCTGCCCGCACGTGCCTTTCGGTGCCCGCATCCGCGCTGGAGTTGCTCGGCTTTGGCCAGCGCCAAGGGGACTTGTTGCTCTGGAACCAGGTTTTCCGTTTCCTTTAAATATGAGCTGTTGGGAATTTTTTATTTTTAATTTATTTTTTAAATCTGTCTTTGGATATTTTACTTTAAAAGTACCCAACAGGGAGATTCAGGCCAGGGCAGGTGTCACGCAGCCGTCCCCTCCTGTTAAACACATCCCCTAGGCCTCTCCTGTCCTCACTCGCCGCCGCAGTGGGAATATAGTTGGGCCCTTGAGTCGAAAGGGCTGTCTGATTGCTGTCGAATGGGGTTTTTCTTTGCTTTTATTAACTTTAAAACACCCGGTAAAATGCATAGCCTAATCCCTTGAACTTTTTGTACGTGGAATTTCTGTCAGCGTCAACGAGAAAGGGTTTGATTCAGAGATTAACGATGAACTTCGTTGTCAGAATTGTAATTCGGTGTAAAATCATTGAAGCTTTGTAGGTAAAAATCATCATTCAGTCGCATCAGCTAGATGACTAGTAGGGCAATTTTTTTTTTTTCTGAGTCAGGATGTGAACTGCTGGTTACGTTTTGCATAGGACCAGGGGAACACTTGCCATGTGTGTGAAGCACACCCACTGCGCAGTTTCTGGTACTTTCCCCCGAAGTCTGGTGCCAGATGCTAGCACTCAATGCTGAATTAGATCAACAGCAACTCAAAATTGTTCTGATGGCTCGGTATCTCTAGTTCCTGTGTGGTGCTTAAAGCTGGTTTGTAGGACTTGCTCTGCATTTTACTACCCATTTTGAGATGTCTGATGTAAAACTCATCGTAAATACACCTTCAGCTTACTAGTACATAAAAATATTAGTTGGTGATGACAAAAACCACGTGTCTCCTATGTGAGGAGTTCTAGTAACATCTTCACTCCCCGCTGTCCATCCCCAACTCAGCTCGATACAGAGATTCTTGTTATCTATTAGGTTTAATTATTCTGAAATATCTGCTACTGTTACAAGGTAAAAGGAGAGTTACCAGAAATATTTCTTAGCTTGTTAAAACAGGCTGCTGGGTGACGGACTGCATTATTGTAAAGCTGTCCTGCCTAGCAGAATACTGAACTGGGAATCCCAGTCATCTTACATCGGAGTGACCTTGGAGGGATTGTTCCACCTCACGGTCCAATCAGTAGGGTAGGTTGGCATAGTTATTCCTCATATGAAAGGTGCTTTGATGGTTTGGGGGTGACACGTGTTACAGAAAAGAAAAGGAAATTAACGGCCGCCTGTTTCCAGGACGTGCAAAAGGTGCGCTAAGAGAAGAATCCCTGTGTTCACCCTGCAGCAAGGACCTTCCACCGCCCTTAGTACCTCCTGTGGGGCCCAGCACAGTCTGCCCTGAGGTTCCAGCTCTCCCCGTCATCTGGTGTGTGCCATGGAGGAGACTCACTGCAGTGCTCCCCTGGTGTCTTGCGAGCGGGATCAGGAGGGTAGGTGAGGTGCCACTGACAAACTGTCTGGCTGCTCAAATAAGCACATGATAGATAAAGAAGTCTTTAAAGCCCGGAAATTTTCTCTCAACTTGAGCAAATTTCATTCAGCTGTCAGTACTGGACTGCTCAGCATTTGGGAAACTTTTCTAAAGTTCTGTCTTTGGTGGTTTTCTTTCCATTGTGGTATTACACAGTAAGTAACTGTTAGATAAGTGAGTGGACCTAGGATGTTATTCCACCTCACAGCACAGTTAGAGCTGGCACAGCCCTGTTCCCTCCCTCCGAGGATGAAGGTTTCTACCCCTTCCATTAATCTGGCCCTGATTCTTCGGTGAGCCACTTCTGGGGTTCTTAGGGTTTTCTTTTAATGGAGGAAAAGCAATTGCATTAAACTTTCTGCTAGTTTAGCTCCCCAAAGCTGCGTACTGTCTCTTTGAGGGGTAAGAGCATACGTACAGACAGGCATGCTAGGTTAATTAATTTGCTTGGAAGCCTACAATGACTTATTCATACAGTCAAAACTCCAATCGGAGCTAAAATAAAATTTGTAGGTGTTTGTTTTCTCCAGTATTAAGAATAAACAATAGAAAAGTGTGAGCTACTGTAAGAGGTAATCACTATGGAGTAACGTGTTTGGATTACAAATAGTAACATATAATTTGTTAAGAAATACTCATGCAGGTGGTATAGGACTGGGAATCTCAGTGTAGTAGTGAGGAGATGCATTGTTTTTCGTCGCTGCATGTAGAGGATTGAAGTGAAGTTTTCAAGTAGATTGTATCAAGACCGTGATTTCCCCAGTGGATTTATCATTTGTGTTTCTCCTTTCCTTGAGAAAGGGCATTATTCTGGTCATTTATTTTTTTCCCCCCTCTTTCTGCATGAAGAAGAGTACATATCAACAACATGCCCTGAAAATGCTTACGCTCAAGTAATCTGACATCCTTTGAAATTCCTTTGAGCCAGCGCTGTTTCATCTCTGGGCGTTGAGCTGGGTGCAGCTTCTGAATAACAGTTGTGCTTGGGGGTCACGGGTGGGAAGGGGACCAGGGCAGCCGAGTTCTGCCTAGCAGGGAGGTTTTGAACTGGTAATGGAGACAGGGCAAAGATGGCTTTTAGCAGTGGAGGAGCTCTCAGGTGTGGTGTGCTGAACACCCCCCAGCATTATTTTTTGTTTGCTTTCACTTGTGAAATGAGGTGGGGATGAGAGGTGAAATGAGAGGGGATATTCTGCTGAGGGATTCTATCTGCTGTTAACCTTTAGTAGCATCTTTATTTAGGCTAGTAGGTGAGGTGCTGTCACTGCCAGCTACCTTCTTTCACTGCCTTGCTTTCCCTTTTGTAGACTTATGACAGTGTTGCGTGTGTTTGTCACCTTAGGCTGAATTACTGTATTTCACTGTGTCTTCTGAACGTGGAAATGACACAGATGCCCAGCATCACATCGCAAGCGTGTTGTTCCTCTTACTAAGATGAATTTGCTATTGTGAAATCTGCCTTTATAGATACACATATCACTTGTGTGTAAATTATATGTAGTATACATAAACAGTTTGTGTTTAAGTACACAATTAACATTTCTTCCATGCCTTCTACAAGCTGTAGAATGATGAGCAGAGAGGAAGTAGTAACTATTCTTGAGATCTCCTGTTACCACTTTTATATGAGCCTTCTAATTGTAAATTGATCTCTTACTAATAATTTTGTGTTGCTTTCATGGAAACTTCCTCTCTCGTACTGTACTTATGTCTGTGTAAGTGTCTGGGATGAAACAGAGTAGTCTGAGGTTTTCTGTAGCGTGGACTGGACGCTGGCATGGGGGCATTTCTCCAGCCAAATTCAGAAATATCTATTTCTAGCCACATACTGGAAACATTCTCTTACTATAAAGTCAGTGGCCTTGGCTGCATTTTTTTTTTTTTCGCCAAGAGCCAGAGGCCACAGATTGCTATCAGAATAGTGGTCCTAATGTACTCAAGGAGAACGGTTGTCCCTTCCAGCTTTCTGTGCCTGTGTGTGGTCAGCCCCAAAGAGGCCCACATATATCAAGTCATCTGGTTATCGAGTCAAAAGTGAGGACCGAGACATGGTGAAGCTCCCACCCGTGAGCAATGGTTGGGCATGAGTTGTAGGTGTTTGACAGGAAGCGATTTCCCTGAACAGTAAGTAGGCAGCAGCATCTCTCTTGCAATGGTAGATACCTGCTGACAGGGCTCTTTCCGTGTGAGGTGGGCTATGACTTGTTAAATTCCAGTGACAGGAAAGAAATGCTGCTGTTTCCTTAGTGGGTTTGTATACTGATTTACTCCTTTTTGGGAGGCGTATTTTCACTGATGCTCAGACCTGGGCCCTTGCCAGCTTTGGAAACTCAATGTCACAGTAATTTGTGAAAAATTGTGGTCCTGAGAAAGAGAGCGGTGTTGTCACGACCCCTGCTTTGCTGTTTCCTTTCACCTTCAGTGTGTTGGGGCTGGGGAGTGGAGAGCAGCGGACCTGCACAAAACTATTTTTTGTCCTGAGTTGTGTCAGACTGTAAGACACAAGTGCCGTATTTCATTCTTGGTTCACCGTTCTTTGCTGTGCCTAAAATAGGCTAAAACCTGCTGCCTGGATCCAACTGCAACACATGAGGGTTTCCTTTGGTATAAATGCCACTCTGCAGACACTGCCTTCGTGAAGATCTTTTGACAGGTTCCCTTCGGCAGGAAGCTGGCATTTTTAATTGCCTGTGAACCACCATAAATACCTGTGTCTGTGCTAAATGCCTGGTTATTGCTGAGGCACAAATGCTGAGCCCTCATAACCTTCTGAAAATAAAACTTCAGACTCCTATAGGCAGGCTTTCTGAGCTAGCAGTGTTCAATATACTGGAAGGATGGTCCAGTTGGAACATCTCTGGTCCATTGTTCCTTTTGTAGTCTTAAAAATCGCTTTGTGTATCTCTGTACATCTGAAGAGTTGCAAAATGCAATCCCTTCCTCAAGGGAAGGGCTCTGTCCTGTGGGACCCAGGAGTCTCCGCCTGAGATCAGGCTTTACGTGAAGGAGAAGGCCAACGTTGCTGATACCAAGGTGCTGCATGTAGGTGCTTCTCTTGGATTTGAATCTGAAAACGCATATTCGGCTCTTCTGAAAAACTGACTAGTCATGTATGCTGCTTAGGCTCATTTGGGAATTTGGTACTAAGTTTTTCAGGCCAGAGGCTGTCTGTCTGGGCTTGTACTGCACCTAGAAGAGCAGGGTTCAGCATGCTAAAAAGACACTAAAACTGTTTTATTTTAACATCAAACGTATTAACAATTATATTTCTCAACAAACTTGTACTTATGGATAAAATGTACAGTTAATCTGTATGGTTTTAAGTATACATATCACTGATAACCTGATAGTTTTCTTAAGCTGAGTGCTATACTTAAGCTTTTTTGTCCACCATTTTGCATACCTTCAAGGTGGTTTGGTTAAAAATGAGCTCTCATTAAGCAAAACTGCATGATCTCAGATTAAGCCCGAGACAATTTTACATTCCAAAGGACTCTTTTAAATTTCATTTTAAAAAATCGCTCAGAATATTTTTGAATACAGTGTACTTGGCACTGTTTCCTAGATGTTTGCCCATTACAATTCAGGATATAATGACACGCATGGAGTCGGCCAGTCTGTCCCCAGACTCTGAATTCCAGCTGTCTTTTTTTTTTTTTTGCTGTAGACTACTAGGTATTTTTGGAAATTCATCCCAGTGGCTCTAAATGATGAGCAGAGTGGATGGTGAGGGGTAAATTTTTGGAAGTTGGATATGAATTGGGGTTCTCAGTAACTGTACAGGGGATTGGCTTTTGCATATCTGCGGATAGGTGTATTTACAGTGTCAAATGGCAGGTTGCATAAAGCCGCAGTACCCAAAGGTGAAGGTGAGCCTGAAGAAGAGTGTCAGCCTTAAGACTGGGAATCGCTGATGGAGAGTTGGTAGAGCTGACTTCAAATGAACTGCTCCCTTGCAAAGGCAGTTCAGGAGCACAGTCAATGAGTATGCCCTGAATTCTGCGTTGTGCTCCCTGTGCAGCCTCCTGTACTTGGGTAGCTTACTTAAAGCTAGTTTGGTTATGTCTGTGCTGTGCAGAGGTCTGTAGTGTGGTTATATCCTAATCTTGGGTGATGTGGCACCCTTTTCTCCTCTGGAATTTGCAGTTGGCTGTGCTTTGCTACCTCTTAATCAGGTTGCATGGATACACGAACCGAAAGAGTAAGAAGCCCCCTTGTTATTACTGTAAAGATGACAATAAACGTAGGAAGAACAATTCCTTGCTAAGTAGCTCAATCACTGTTTTAAAGGGTTTTGTTTTGTTTTGCTCTTTCCATGGCTGATTAAAGAGAGAAAAAAGCCCAAGTTATTTGGTAGTGATCATTGCTTTCACAGTATAAATGCATTCTACTGTAAAACAAATTCTGCTCTGCTGCGTGATTCTGTCAATATTTCAACCAGTAAATAGATGCTGGGCTGAGTCCTTAAGGTAAAAATCATTTACAGAAATGACATGGCTTCCACAAGGTGATCCAAGAGGAATCTTTCTAGGTCATAATGCTGATTGTGCCTTTGATTACCTTTTGGTAAATGCACAGGTTGTGGTGAGCACTGGGTTGAGCTTGTCTCTAAACACAGAGCCAGTGGGATTGGCTTCAGTCTGGCTTGGAGCTAGAAATGCTGTTAAAGGTTTAAATATGTTGATGGCCTCTGTCTAAAAAAACACCCTTACATTTTTCTTGCTGATAGAATCATTGTATCCAAGATTACTCTAAATAAATGAGGATTACCCCTCTGCCTCCTGCCTTTTTTTTTTTTTTGTGATACATTTAACCTCTCTTCTTGTGCAGCACTCTTCAGTGTTTCCAAGAGTGTCTAGATTGCTCTATAAAAAACTCACGGAATAAAAAGAAAAATGCTTTAGGTGAGAAGGGTGGGGACATCAGACATACTAATGGATAATGTAGTGTTTGAAATGAAATCCAGGAAGTCTTCCACAAAACTTGAAGCCAAATTCATATTATTCTTGTGTACTTTCCCCTGAAGCAAATTAATGTTTTCAGATATAGCCATGCAAGGTTATGTCTTCCTTTTTTAACGGTATCAGAAAAGAAAAAAATCTTTAATCTCTTCATTTTAAGATTAAAAATCTCCCTGAATATTTTTTTCCCAGATTTTGTCTATTTAATCACTGAAAATTTTCTATCCTGGTCTGTAATTCCTATGCCAATAGGAACATGGAAGAATCATTAGAGGCAGGAATGATAATAGGAAGATTGAAGTAAATGTCTCAGCAGAAGGCTGAGAAGAGAAGGCTCAGCGAAAAGCAGAATTTTCTCCGGAAAATTCTCCAGAAAGTGACCCAGATGGAGAGAAAGAGTGGCTTTCTTCCATGGCTTGTCAGGAAGTCTGCTGTATAGAAGGTGAGGGTGTTCTCAATCCACAGTGGTACGTTGGTAGCGCTCTGTCGCCAGAGCTGTAATTCTCCAACCTGTGAGCTGACAGCTGCCATATTTTTATCTGGAATTGCCGAGGCACAGCTCCGCAGGCATGTGCCGTGTCGTGCTTGTGCAGTAAGTTGTTGAATATAAATAGTTTGTGTGTCCCCGGTAAGTCCGGTGCTTACCAGGAAGCATATGACTGATCCTCCATCAAACACACGGGTTGTAGGTGGATGTGCAGCCTGTCCTTTGAGCGCCTTCCAAAAGTGTCAGACCGAGGCAGGGATATTAATTGATCGTATGCTGCATGTGTAATAGCCTGGGCTTATAAAAATGCTTTGGACTTGCTGTGTGTACTGGTTGCGGTTGATTGATGTGCATATAGTGCACATCACAGTGTGCCGTCTGGGGTGCCCTGGTGTACGGTAGCTTGTTTGGAGCGATGCTCTGCTAGTTCTGACGGATCTGCTGTTCCTCTGGAAACAGAGGGCAAGTAGAATCTGGGAAACGTATTTGGGAAGACTCAGGCATATGGCAGCCTTATGCAGGATCCTCTGAGGTCGTTTACAGCTGCAGGAAATAAAAAGCCAAAGTGGAGCTTGTTGGGCGGTGACGCTGCCAGCGGTGCAGTGTCCTCTGGTTACTGGCTGGCAAAGAGGAAAGACTGTTGATGTCGGAGAAGGAATGGCATTGGAGAATACACCCCGAAATTTCATGGGGAAGGAAAGAATGAACTGTAATCGGTAGTTACTGCAGCTGATGTATGGCTTCATTCCCCAAATGCTCCTTTATATCCTAGTAAGTGGATTCTAGATTTGCAGGCTTGGTAGCTGCTCTAAGTCCTCGGTTGTGTAATCCTTCTTCTTCTGCTTCAGAACAGAGAGCTGGTGTTTAAAAGGGGATTAAAACCACACTGGTGCTTCTAGTGTCCTTGAGACACGGTTTTTAGCTTTTAAATTTTTTTCTTAAAATAGGCCTTGGTTAAAACCCGCTCCTTTTCTCTCAGCTCTCCAACAGAAATCAGGTAATCGTGCAGTGCAAAGGTCTGTGCATGCAGAGGGTTATACAAGTGTGACAGTAAAACCTTCTGCTGCTTGTTCAAAAAGACGTTCTCTCTGGTAATCTAAAATGTTGTTTTCAAGCCTGTTGTCGCCCAGACCATTATGTAGCACCATGGCATGTTGGGTATCAGTCCAGGGAACATCATGACTTCAACTATATGGCGTAGGAGAAGACAACGACCAGCTGGTTTTGGTAATGAGGGAAATAGCCCACAACAGGGTCTCTTTGAACGTAGGCATAATTGTGCAACACTTCACTGTGTTTTTGTGGATACAATTTGATATCTACTGGTTGCAAGACAAATGATACAATGAGGAGAAGGTGGTTCTACAGCAGTAGACAGTTAAGATTGCTCAATAGCAGAAGTGAAGCAGGGGTAGAATGCTACACGCTGGGCTTAGTTGACAGATCTTTTGTCTTGGACTGGTTGAGTGTTGTATACATTAGGTTGAATCAGTTGCTGGCTCTGGATGGTAGTTTAACAATGATGATTCAGCATCAGTATTGTCTTTCCTTATAAAGGAAAACCATTTGCTTACTGCCTCTTTCTTCAGAAACTCAGCTGTTACTGTAAATGATTGGAATTAGCCGTTTCCTAATGGTTGTTTTGAGTGCACATAGCCATTGAATTACACTTTCTGCTACAAATCCAAGTAATTTCATAATTAGCACCTTAAAGGATCACCTTTGATGCTGCCTTCTGCAGCTTTTCTACTGAATTTATTCCTGTCTTTCCTTCATCTTAGTCCTTCTTTATTCTTCTCCAGCCGTTTCCATCTGCCCCTTTGCTGATTCATTGTTTGTCACATGAACTGCTCTATTTGTGCTTGGGAAGAAGAGAAAAAGACAAACTCCTTCACAGTTTGTCTTTTCTTGAATTACATTTCAACTTTCTCTATTTTTTTTTTTTTTTTCTCCATTTTGTGTTTCCATTCAGTAGCCCTCACTTCCCCTCCCCTTAATCTATTTAATTTGTTCCCCTGTGAACGTGCTGATTGGCCTCTGTTGCTTTCCTATGCTGGGCAAGGAGGCAGAAAGGATGCAATTAGCAGGAGGAGATGGCTTCTTGTAGGCGCCAAGGGAGGACCAACCTGCCCACTGCAATGCTGTAAAATCTGGTGTGGAGATAGACTGTGTGTTTTGGCCAACCCAGAGCAACCACGGCATTTAGATAATCACGAAAGTGATAAGGGGACAATATTATATTTAGGAGATAGGATTAGATCAGTGTGTTTTACTGTGATGGGTGGGTCTGTTTGGCTATGCTTTCTGTCTGCTCCAGCTCCTAAGCTGTTGAATGTAGTATTTTCTGTTGTTAAGACTAGCAGTGACAGTAGCATTTACTGCATGTTGCTACAAGGGTTAATAAAATCAGTCTTCTAGTTTTGTTTCAAAATACAGTTGCTTCTCTGTTTTGGGGGGATGGCATGTCTGCCCAGGATAATGCTACTGAGAACATACATAGATACATATTTTGTTTGCAATTCTAGGAATGCTTTAAGGGAAGCTGGGCCACTCACAAGTTATTACACAAGAAAGCGAGTAAGTACATTTTTTTAAAAATCCATTTTAATATTGTTTTGAATTTGTTTTGTTCTCTGAAGCTGGCTCTAGGTGGCCTTGCTTGAGCCAGAGATGACCTCCAGATGGTCTCTTCCAGCTTCAACTGTTCTGTGATTCTGTCTAAGAATGGTATGGATTTTTCCAAGATACCTGCTACTGGTTTCTGCATATCTGAATTTTTGTACAATTCCTGGTAATCCAAATACCTATGTAAAATTTCAGAGATAGTGATACGGAAATCTCTGTTTCTGTTCCCTTTTCTGTTTGTATGAAGTATTCCTTGAGCCACATTGCCAGGTGTATGAACAGAGAAAGAGCGATGCTGAAATAAAGAGAGAGGAGAATAATAAACCATTATTGTACAATATTGCCAGGCTTGTTCCATCATAGCATTTTGATGTCTAATGTAGTAAAAGGCAGTAAAGGGAGAAAGGTTTTTGTGAAGTCTTTGTGATTAAACATGTGCTGAAATGCTAACAAGCCAGTCAGAGTGCCACTGTTCTGTACATTTGGGATGTATCTGTTTGGAGAGAGGAAAAAGAAAAAAAAAAAAAAAAGGGAAAATGGTTTTGTGCACTGATGTAGCCATTGATGGGAGGATCTATCACAGCTAGGATCTTGCGGAGTATAGTTGAAAATAATAAGAGTATTTGTCTGCCTTAGTTACAGCTGGTAGCCCTATACTAGTAGACTGGTAGATTCTCCCTTACCTGAGTGGTAAAAATAGTCCATGAGTTTAAAACCAAGCAAACAAAAAGAGAGAGCACCCCTTACCTCCTCCCCCCCCCCAGCCATCCCCCTGCCCACCTTCATCAAGCCCTGCTTAAGAGGGAGGTGGGATTAAAAAGTAAGTAGCGTGGCAGAAATAGAAATTCTCAAGTCATTTACCTCCTCCATTCCTAAAACCCAACAAAACTCCCTTTTCCGTGGTAAGCGTTGCATGGTTAATAGGTTGCAGTAGTACAGACAATTACAAACAGTTTTCTTCTTTCCACCTTCCCAGTGTAGGGGTCTCGTAGTTCAGACTTGCCTTCTGTGTCCTATTACTCTTTTTGTGCATGGCTATGAAACTTTGTTAGTAGTTCTAGTAATCCTGTGGTGCAGTCTTCTAAAGCTATTATTATCTGACAGCAAATTTTTTCATTATTCCACTAAATCCATGATCATGTTGGCTTCCTGGATAACTGCTGAGCCCAAGCTGAGCTGGCTTGGTTCTGATAGCCCTCGACCTCAATGCAACGAACTACTGAACCACCACAAGGGAATCCAAAATACTGCTTTGGATTTTTAAATTATTATTTCCCAGTGGCTCATCTAAACTGAATGTCATATGAGCAGATGGCTCAGATGTCAGCCACAGAGACTCTGAGGAACTCAGGTTAGGGCTTGTTAAGGCAGACCTTTTGCCATCTCTTCATTCTTGTGAGATATAAAAAGAGAAAACAAACTTAAGTTATCAGGTTATGAGTTAAAGATTAATGCTGCCGTGCTCTTTCTTAACCCTTGCCTCCTCTTCTTGAGTAAATGCTTTTCCTTTCCGTAATACTCATGATTTACTTGCTCCAATCCTTTTATGTAAACACTTTCAATCAGCCCAGTTAGGATTGTGTTATTTGCGAATTAAGCCAGTCAGTGGACCACATCAGACATGAATTTTGCAAGGCTGAGAGAACTGGGAACCTCCAACAGACGAGGACCATCATGTAAGGTGCACGCCCTGCCCGTCCTGAAATGCAGAAGTGGCAGCACCTACGCTCTCTCCATCAGATCTGGAGAGGTAGCAGGCTCCATATATTGAAACTTGGATATATCTTGAAACTTGAATGTTGAATACCCTCTTTCCCACCCCAGGTCATTTCTGTCACTGAATGCTAAGAGAAATCACAGAACAGGAACCTTCACCTCCAGTGCAAGGGTGTTATTGAAGGGATTATGAGTGTTTCTGTAGAAATACGCTTCTTCCCAAGAACAAAAACTAACACAGGACTTTGTTTTAGAAGCAGAAATGAAGAGCAACTTAAATAATTACTACACTTCATTTGTGCATTCAGTACTGCTGTCCTGACATTCCTCAGCTTGCTATTGAATAAAGACAGAGTGAATTTTGAATGTGGAAAACTGAAGGGCAATACAGAATGATAACTGTGGCTTACACTTTAATATATCAGTATCAAAACCACCAGAGAGTCAAATCTAGACTTAGGTACTTCTAAGGCACTTTCTGGAACTCACAGTTCTCAGTAGGACTGACTTTACTGCAGTATTATTGTTTTCCTTTTTTTATTGTCTTTTCAGAAGATGAAAAAGCTAAGCGTGAAGTTTCCTCTTGGACCTTGGAAGGTGACGTTAACACAAATCCCTGGTCTGGTTATCGATATACTGGTAAACTCAGGCCACACTATCCACTGGTAAGCAATCAGTGCCGTTCTGTACGCCAGCACTGCTACGTTCTGTAGCAACTGATGGTCCAGTCCTGACCTGATGACCTCTCACATTTTGGCTGAGAGAGGAAAGCTTCTTAAACAATCTGAACCTGATGGCAAGGACATGTATGACTGTGTCCTTGTTGTGGTATGTTTTGATTTCACTTGATCGATCTCTTGGTGTATTTAAAATTAAGGCAGTGCCTGGGAGGTAACATGCACCAGTAACAGGCTTCAGCTCGTACCTTTTGGCTGTATGTTTTGACATTTATTCTGCAAAAAGCTGCTGCTAGTTCAGATGATGTCTTCTCCTAGCTTTTTACTGCTCTCACCAATAATGGAGCAGTCTCTTTCAGAAAAACTCAGGTGAATTAATTTAGAATTGAAATAAATGGATTTATGTTATTTGATGTAAATGGTTTGAAGTAACCTGGTGAGTAAACTGGTGAACAGCTCTGCTGAAGGAACCAGAGGTTATAATAATCTCCAGCACTGGAATGGAGAAGAATAACTGAGGTCAGTAACACGTTCAGCTGTGAAAGGTGGGTTTAGAAGACAACACTGGTATAGCTATGTTTTTGAATGGGTACATGTTTGTACATGGAATAAGCCAAAGTTTTTACAGGAACAATGGCATTTTAATTATGTGTGTCTTTTCTAATTGGCCTGTGCTAGAAATGCTGCCCCTGTGGCACCCTCTCTTTAGGCTTCTCCATCTGTTTCAGGCTCATCAGAGAAGAGATTAACAGAGCCTGAGCCCACGAGTGTTTGCTAATGCCGTTGGAGAAAGGGTGTTAGTGGTGTTATCGCTGAACATTTGCTTTTTTGTCTTCCGGCTGCTGTAGGATTGATGCAAATGAAACTATAATAAAAAGTGCCAATGACTAGAGTGATGATTAGAAATAACAATCTTGCTAATAGACACTAATAACTAGAGGAAGGATCTATTTGGAACCAGTGCATTTTTTGTCTGGAAAGTAGCAGAATAAACACTACAATGTAAGAGGGTTATGCATTACAGGACTGATTTCATTTACTTGACACATAAAAGTTTGATTTTTACAAAGCTGTGGTGTTGGCTGTTGGAGGTTGTATGATGTGAACGCAATGAACAGTGACAGGGGAATCTTTGATAAATTTGAACTGTTTTGGAGTGTTGCATACTTTGCTACTTTTTCTAAGTGAAATTAGCCACATTTCACTATATTTCATTTTGCTGCATGAGTCTTTGGTTTTGTGACTGTAATAACTACTTGCAACCTAACCACCTTTAACTATGATTTATTTAGACGCCAACAAGACCTGTGCCAAGTTACATTCAGAGACCAGATTATGCTGATCATCCACTAGGTAACTTGAAACAAATCCCCTTTATGGAGTGTTGTGTTTGCTTTCTATTTTTCTTTTAATTGAAAAAAGCCTTTACAGTATGGAGGAGATAGGGGAGAAGGGAACATCTTTTATCTGTTCTTCTCACTCTACCTCTTCTTCACCCACATTAACTTAGTTTCTTCAGAAATGATGGTTACAAGTGTTTTTTGAAAGTCAGAAGTTCGTAATGTGTTATCTTTCAGAAGTGTTCAGGGAAGAGAAGAAGAAAGACATGTGATTTCTAGTCCTGTGGTTAGCTTCATAAGAAACAGCAGAAAGTTGGCCATCACAGGTGACTTCTGCTGCACCATTCTCAAATGCCATCAGTGTAACTGTTGGAAATGGGTTATAAAATAACAAAACCAAACCAAACTGCAGTAAGCAACCTCCTAAGGAAAGCTAATATATCAGTTCCAGCTATTTTTGGATGTAGAAGGAATAAATTCAAAATTACTTGCTGATTGGTTTGTTTCGGTATTTTTGCCTTTTTTATATTGGTATTGGTGCTTTGCATGTCCCAGAATAGCTGCTATGAAGTATGTTACAATGATGTTTAAATCTTCAGCCATTCTTTAATTATTCTTTACAGAATGTAAATATTTAAACAACACAAGATACTGTCTTTCAGGGGGTCATTCAACTGTAAAACTGAGCTTGCACAGAAATTAGTTGGACGAATTTACATTTTTTCATCAGCAGATTTGCAATAGCACAACTAGAGGCATTCACAAGCTTATACAATCCTTTATGGCTCCTTTAGAATATTATTTACCCCTGTTTATTATCTTCAAAACGTCTGAAAAAAAAGAAAATGAAAAAAATACTTCTTGTCAGCCTGATTTTTAAGGTGGTGTTTTCACAAACTGGACATGATGATTTTATGCAGTGAAAGAGCACATGTAGGTGTACAATATTGTGGAGGGCTTCTGAATTAAAAAATGATCTGGATAATGATGATAATGCTGTGACTTGGTGGGTTTGTTCCTCTAGTATGTGCTGAGATAGTACATCCTTTGTTGCCATTGGTAGGCTAAGTTTCTTGATTGGACACATGTAGCAATCACTTATCCATATAATGTGTTTTTTCCTTTTTTTCACCTTCCCTTCTTTTCAGGAATGTCTGAATCAGAACAGGCTTTAAAAGGAACCTCTCAAATAAAAATACTCTCATCTGAGGATATAGAAGGGATGCGAGTAGTGTGTAGGGTAAGAGGGTTTGGGGTTTTGTTACTACATGCTTCATTCTTTAAAATTCTATAGTGATTTTACCAGTTTGTGACAGAACATTTGAGAGTACAGACTTTCAAACCACTTTTGAGCACTGAAAAATAGCTTGGGAAATTTGGTGTTTTCCTGCTTTTTCTCTCCCTGTGACTCCCAATCCACAGTAAACTATTTTGCAAGCAGAAAGATTACTTTTATTTGTTTTCTGGCTTTGTTGTTACTAGTGAGCTAATAAGTGGCTGAAACATTGTTACTGTTGAGAATATATTTTATAGTGCATAAATGAGAGCAGAACTTTTCTCTCTCCTAGATTTAGTACTAAGTAAAAAGAAAAACAGAGCTCCATCCCTAATAAATTTTTGAAACAAGAGCTGTTCAGTTGTACTCACTTCCTTGTGCATGAAGTCAAACTTCAAAATGTATTTAGGTAGTCGGTTTAAGGTATTAGGGAAATTTTGGTCCAAATCTCAAAGAGGTGGCTTAGCAATATTAACCTGCAGACTTCTCGAATTCTTTCTAGAGCCCAAGTCTACCCAGCTTTCCTAGCAGTCTTGGTGTAGCAGTAAAACATGCGTTGCTAATCTGCTAGGAGAGTAGTCCTAGTCTTATTTTAAATCTTTTGTACCAACACTAGTACAAACTAGCACAAAAGTACTAACAAAGTACTTTTATTTCCTTTGCAGCTTGCTAGGGAAGTGTTGGATGTTGCTGCCATGATGGTGAAAGCAGGTGTAACTACTGAAGAAATTGATCACGCTGTCCATTTAGTAAGGTTATTTTTTTTTTTGTTGTTCTTCTGGTGTTTTTAAGTGCTTTCTTCTATCTATTTTTGAATGATTGTTATGTGGTTTTCTTTGTTGTTACATGAATTCCATTTCTTTATTTCAAACTGTTTCCTAATTTGAAGCTCATGGGTAGTGCAGATGTTAGAAATATGTTATGGCACAATGGTAGATTACAAATGAGTAGAAATTCTGGGGCCTCTGTCTGTATCAGCTTCTTCCATGATTTCCAGCTTCAGATTCCCTCTTAAGTTTCTTCACCTGTTTTCTTGGTTAACATCATTTGCTCCACAGATGCCATTATATAAAGAACGTCATATGTAGGCCATGGACTTCTTGTGTTCTGTGTTGTCGGTTAATATGTACAGAGGAGAAAGTTTAATTATTCATGATTAGGAGTCAGAACTGAGGAGCCCAAGAGAGAACTGAAACAAGATGTTTGATGCAGTGAGGAAAACTAAAGCCACAATCCAGCAAAGTATTTGAAATACATCTTCAAGTATTTTCCTAACTCATATATATTCATAGACACTTGAGTTGTGTAACTTTTCTTTTTCTCTGCTGTATTCTCTATAAGGTGTGTAAACTGATAACTGAAGATCCTTGTGTGCGCTGTGGGGAGGGCAATATTTTTGGTAAAGTTTGTTAGAGAGCTTTCTGGTTGCTGGGTTTTTTATCTGCATTTGCAGCTCTTGAGCCAAGATTGTAAGGAACTTTGGTTTGATTGGGCTGGACGTTTCTGTTTGACTTCATTTAACACTAAATTATTTTGTTATGTGTAATGTCGAATATAAACAACTAGTAGTTAAAATGGTGTTATCCCTCTTCAGCAGTTTTTGGAAACATTGATACTGACCCATATCCCTAATTGGCTCTTTGCAGTTTTAAAAACGTATTATTTTTTTAAATAAAAAAGTTAACACAGTATTTTTCCAGAGTTGCTCAGTATGTCACTTAGTGTGTATATGTATGTGTGTGTATGTAAGTATATATAAAATGTATTAGTCGGTTTTGCAAAAAAACCCAAATCCATGTGCAAAAGAATCAGCCTGAGGTTTTAAAGCTAGAGGCAAAAAGTGGTGATAAATGTTATTTTGTCTATCTTGTGTCTTTTGCAAAAATGCTGAAAGACACAGACCAAGTGCTTAAAAACAATCATGGAAAATGGCAAGCTTTTTACTGAATAAATATTGCCATGCATTGTTTTAAACCCGAATATTTCAACATTGGGAGTTGAACGTAAAAATGAAGAGAAACAAAATTAAAGTAGCCTCCACTTTCTTCTGGATAAGAAACGCACAGCATAACAAGGTACTCTAATGCCAAAAAACGCTTGAAGAATCTTACGTTCAAGAGTCACTGCTTTTCAACCTGTCATTCTTATTGTAAAGCTGTTGTGCGTAGGTTTTTTCTTTGTACAAAACTTACTAATGTAAAGTGTCAATTGTGTTTTCTAAATTAGGCTTGTATTGCAAGGAATTGCTATCCTTCCCCTCTGAATTATTATAATTTCCCTAAGTCGTGTTGTACATCAGTGAATGAAGTGATCTGTCATGGAATTCCTGACAGGAGGCCATTGCAGGAGGGAGATATTGTTAATGGTAAGTGCTGTGAAAATTAGCCTTCAACATTCCTACCTTCTAGCCAGTTAAACCATGCAGTAACATGAGGTTTCTGATTGGAGTAGCTTCTGAAGAGAGGCTTTTGTTCTCATATACCAATTAACCTCTGATCTTCACGTATTTAAATTAATGAGTTTATTTAACAAAGTATCCTAATGGTGAGGCTTTGTATAGGTGCATATTTAAAAGCATACCCTTTTTCTGAGCAGTCTCACAGCCTAACAATACCAGCTGCTTTTTTCATGGTTCTCAAGGTACTTACACTTTCTTGGATGGTGAAGGATACTTCGATAAATTACTTGACCGTTTTTTGTTTTCATATTCGTTTCTTCTTGGCTTGGCAATAAACATTCATGGCATCTGTTTTGTACAAACATTTGCACCTTTGTTTATTGCATTGATTTACTTTTATCTATAAATAAATGCCCAGCGTATCCTAAGGTTTGGCCTACCTCTGGAAGCAGATTGGAATCCTTTTAGATTGTCAGATATTTGATGTACATTAACGTGCAATAATAGCTACTAAGTCTACAGTTCAGTGCTGTGAGTACCAGCCTTTTTAGAACAAGCCTCATCATTGCTGCCCCTTTCTAGGTCAGGTTTGGTCTGGCTGATAGCTCTGAGCTGTAGCACACATATAAAGTAGCTTTGGCCAAATGGTTATCTTTTTTTTTAAAATTATTTTAAAGATGATGCCTTTGCACAGCTCTCTCTTGTTACCAGCTGTTCTGGCGTTGCTGGAGTCCAAACTAGGAAGCCCAGTTAAGCTAACTAGGTTGGCTTCGTCCACATGGTGCCTTACCTCTCCACTATTTGCATGCCGAGGCTGTACCTCCGTGCTAGAAAACACCCTTTGTAAGAGGGTTCCGTCATACCTTTGTCTACATCCCTGCCCTGACTGCACTTGCCCAAGTTCAGCTTTCTGCTTTGTTGTGATGAGGAAGAACTAGTTTACTCTTTTGTAGCTGAGTAGGTCTTGTTACAAAATGGTCCGTGTTTTGTGTATTGAATATGTGTTCCCCATGGGCTCAAAAGGCTTCCAAGGTCTGTAGGCTTCCTTTTGGTAAGGTCGTGGCTCAAAAGCCTCTTTAAAAGAAGAAACAAAGCAGGGTACAAAGGAAGACATAGAAAAAGTACTTTGGGGAGAACATGCCCAGTGAACAATACAGAGAAGTGTCCATCTTTCTCTTTACTTAAAACTTTTTAGCCTGCTAGAAGCATAAGGTGGCCATGCCAGAGTTAAAACAGCTCTTTAGAATCACAGGAGTAAGTCAGCCGAAGGTGTGTGGTGTTAAATTCATTCTTAAATGTTTGCCAGCAGTACAGATTTACTGTTCACACCAGTTTGGTTTTTTTCCCTGCATTTTCCTACCAAGGTTGTATAATTCTAAGTGTCTCATATACCATATTCCTAAAGTATTATTGCTCACTACAGTTTCCTTCATGGCTGTGAGGGGGTCTGTGTATGCATTTCTTCAAAAACAGCAGTTCAATAACTACCGTGGCAGTTTTGGTCCTCTAGCAGCTATTAGACCTACCAGACTACTGACAAACTCTGTTAAACACAGAAGTACACATCCTACCACAGGTAGTCAACTTGCTATACAAATTGAGAATATTTTGCATGTGTTTACTATATAAAATGACTATATGATGGCAGGTTTTCATTTTTTTTTTACTCCTCTGCTGTGAGAGACAGGATACTAGAATAGATGACAGCTATCTGTAAACTGGTAGGCCTGTTCCCATGCTTTGTAGGGCTATTTGCAGCAAGCGTCTTGTATGGATCTTAACCCAAAAAAGCCTTTTTTATAATGATTTAAACTCTAAAAGATTTTTTTTTTCTTATCTTTAAAACTACTTACGCTGCTACTTTTCAAGAATGAGTTATATCACTTTCAGTTTACAACCAACTTTATACACAAAGCAAACAAGTTAGAGTTTTGCTGCAGCATAATTCTAAACTCTTCCTATATGTTCTTCTAAACCTCAGTTGTTTAAGCATACCGTTCTCATTCTTGCTGTTTGTCTGGTACTGAATGTTTAAATTCTGTTACGTGAAAGAAAAAAGAAAACGTTTAAAGTCATTTGGTTTATTTTTCTTAGCAACTTTCCAATAATACTCCTGACTGTGTATTTAACGTTGAAGAAATTTTACCTTTTTGACTGGAAGCGATGGGTTTTGGCATTACAGTTTTTTCAAAGGTGTAAATTATTATTCTAAATGTGCATAGAAATTACTGAAGTTAAAAGTATTGGTTAAAACATGATTACATACCTTTTAAAATTTAATTTTCCCATATTAGTACTGGAATTCATTCTGAAAATACTTTAACCAAGTAAATCGTGGAGCAAAGAGCTTCTCTTTTCTGTTTTTGTATCTACCTAGAACAGCAAGGATAAGCTTTCTGTGTCATATTAGTGTGGGGTTTTTTCTCCCTTTTTTCTTTTTTTTTTTAAATTAAATCAAACCATTGGCCAGTGAAACACTGTGCTGTTAATTAATTCTATAGAATCTACAGGATAAGCTTAAAAGAATTAATGCTGCTGGAAGAGTTTAACTTCACAATTACAGTACTACATTTGTTGTGTGTTTGCCCTTTCACAAATCAAGAGGCAAGAAGCAAGAAATACAGTGCTAATATTACAATATGTCCGCTATTGTTGCAGTGGATATTACTGTCTATCGTAATGGCTACCATGGAGATCTGAATGAGACATTTTATGTTGGAGAAGTTGATGAGGGTGCGAGGAGGCTTGTCCAAACAACTTACGAGTGCCTAATGCAAGCCATCGATGCAGGTAAACCCTTTGGCTAGGGCTTGAAGTGTTACGGTTTTGGCTTCCAAACATGAGTGCTTATATTTGTGACTACCCACGAGTGACTTCTGTTGTAGAGCACGGGAGCGTGTGTGTCACCAGCAGATGATGTAGATTGTATAATACAGTGATTCCTCAAATGGCAGAGTTCTGTGGGTGGTGGTTGCAACTTTTATTTGAAATGTGGGTTGACAAGGAAAATGTAATTGATGCTGAGTGCTGAGCTGGTCCACAGACGATGATATTTACATGGAAACAGGATTTTCAGACTATTGGTTAGATGAGTAAGACATCCTTGATCTGAGTAGCTTAGAGAACATGAAGAATGAAGCAAGTTTGGAAAACCAAAGTATGGCTTCCTACTTCTATCATTTGTATGGTGTTGCACAATGAACCGATAAGGTAAAGCACTTTCAACACTTAAACATATCTCTACCCCTGCTAAACCTGATGGTTATCTCATAAAGCTAATTATGATTTTCAGCTGTGGTAGTTCATATCCTTCAGTACCCACAGAACTTTAATTATGTTGCTTAGCTAAAACTCAGGGTAGCTTCATTGAGACATACAGTGAGATAGAAAGGTAGCTAGAGAATGTCATGTTCAACTTCATTCACAAATGAATACACTAAATTCTCTTAGACTAACAGAGAAAACAAAAATCTCCCAAATACTTGTATCATCTGCATCTTTTATACCCTGCAGCTTTGTAAAATAGCCAATAAATTTTACTCATTTCATGGCCTCTAAAGACTGAAGTTTAAGTTACTATGTATGAAGGCTTTAAACTTGCGTTTCACCAAAAAAAAAAAAAAAAAATTATGATGAACTTTCTTTGATTAATAATTTGGAGATAGCTATCCAAGCTGAAAAGAAAAAAAAAAACATCTGAACAATGCCTTACGTGTGCATTGTGTGATCAAGAAAATATTGCAGAGTTGACCTGTGAAGAATATAGATTACCTGTTTATGTGAGATTACTATTCTGAAACAACCACTTTGTTTTTCAGAGCTCAATCAGAATACTGTTTATATCTGCTCCTGTACTTTATAGCAAAATCTGTATGTGTTGTCTCTTGTCTTCTGTATTCTGGCTTTGATGTATAAACTGTGATAGAAATTCACCTTTGTGTTATTATGAGATTTAAATTCTCTCCTTTTCGAACTTTTTAGATGCTATAACAGGTTTTATTGGGTTTTAGACATTCCGTGCTAGTAGGAATTCTGGAAGCTGTTTAAAAACTGTCACCTCTCCCCTGTTTAAACACCTTAATTTCTTGGCATTGGACCAGCAGAGCTCTAACTGGAAGAGTTGTAGAGGGAGAGGTAGAGGGCTTCTTGCTGCATTGAGATGAGTTGCTTGGCACGTCAGGCCCAAAGGAGATGGTACTACTTCATAACTATTTAGCACAAAACTAACAGGTTATATTTTCCTCTCTTCTCCACCATGTCTTTTTTTTTTTATATTCTGGGAAAAGCATGCACATTCCCATAATCTAAATTTTGTGTTATTTTCTGTAAATTCAGCCTGCTGGTTTAAGCTGTAGTTGTTTACATTAGCAGAGAATTGAACTAAATGGCTTCCTTCATGTGAAGTTTTAGTTGTGTGAACTCTGCTTAAGGTGGCTCCACATAACCACAGAACATCTGACTCCTGAAGGAACAGCATCTGTTCAGGGAGTTGTGAATAATCTTGAGACAGCATTTACATTCTTTTTTCTTTTCAGTGGCTCAAGGTTGCTTTTGGTATGTATCTTCATTAGCTGATGGATGAGGTATTGATTCTTTTATGGTATTGTTACATCCTTGTCCAAGTGCTTAAAGTGAATTTTTCACACCATTTTCATCTGTTTCAAACTCTTTAATTTTTAAGGCTTCCTGAAAGGATTGTCAAAAAAGTTAGTCCTGCATGTGAACATTCTTATTTGCTGTAGCATTGCCACTGAAACTTTTGTCTAAAAGTAGAGATACTATTTACTCCCTACCCTCCTGCCTTGGTCCGTCATGTATAATAATTTTTCCTCTATGTTTGTGTGCACTTTCCACATAGTAGCAGAGAGATAAGTGTATATTAAAATACAGTTCATACTTTCATTGAAAGAAGCACTGCAACTCTGACTATGAGAAGTTACCAAGTACTTTCAAAGTCTTTTGTTGTCTTTAATTTCAAACTTTTAATATGTGAGCACTTACATCCACAAAAGGAAGAAACTGGTGTTCTTGTGAAGAAGGAGTCTTCTTTCTCTATCATTTTCTGTTTTATATGAGACTGTTTCCTTCCTCTCTCATATTATTCCACTCACTTGCATACATGACCGTAGGAAGTTGCATACTAGAACAGACGGCCCTGCAAGCCATGACTGCTAATACAGAAGTATTAGCATGAATGGTGTTTGACGGTTAGTTATGGCGAAAGAAAGCTTTATAAATTTCCGCCTGTATCTCTTCAATTTTGCAGTAAAACCTGGTGTTCGGTACAGAGAACTGGGGAACATTATTCAGAAACACGCTCAAGCAAATGGATTTTCAGTGGTTCGGAGCTACTGTGGGCACGGAATCCATAAACTTTTCCATACGGCTCCTAACGTGCCACATTATGCCAGTGAGTATTCCTTCTCTTTGGGTTGTCCTGTAGACAAGAAGTGGTTTGAAGTGAATGCATCTAACTTAGTTCTTGCTTATAATCTAATAAAGTAGCATGTTGCCTGAAAGCCATCAAGCTAGCACATTTGCACTTGTGATTTTTTTTCTAACCTCTAGACCATAGCATGTTTACTGAACCTAAATAAGGTGAATATATTCTATACCGAGACAGTCTGTGCCTGTGCTAATGGTTAGTATCAGCTTTCATCTGTGCTAGGTGAGCACTCAATGTTTTTGCCTGAATTCTCAAGTAATCCCTTTGACGTCCTTGTCCGACATGAATGGGCAAATGTTTTTCGAAGCAAAAATTACTGCCATTTCCGGATGTAAATAAAAGGCTTTTTGAACGGTGCCTGAATCTGGATCCTGTTATGTTTCACTTTTCTTCACTTGAGTGTTGTGACCTGGTGTTCCTGGAAACTTCTTTATTATGTGCGGCAGAGGAGGAATGACCATTCCCCCGGCAGGTCCTCAGCTTTAGTTTTTAGAAATGGCAATGTCCGCATGACAGTTTTTGCCAGCGGGGCTAAGAAACAGCATCCACAGAGGCAAATGAGAGAAGCTGAAATGCCAGTGGGCAACTGAGGACAGAATAAATATGATGAAGCAGTGACAAACAGTTCACACCCACTTCAGCTGCAGAGCTCCCCTGACAGGACATTCATTTCCTCAGACAGGACAGATGCCTCCATCTTCCCATCTCCTAATGAGCTTCAACATAGGTTGTAGTTATAATCTAGCAATTCCTGACTTTTTATTTCCCTTCGTGTCATCATTTCCCTAAGTTATTATTTCAAAAACAAGAGAAAAATGTATTAATCACAGGGTAGAAGGGTATCAGCTCCTGCTATTTACTTTTTGCCATATAAAATGCAGAAAATCTGGATTCTTTGGATATGGAGGGCATTTTATACCAATTAAGATGCAATCTGAGAAAAAGGAAATTTCTGCCTTTCCTGTCAGTTCAGAGCTGGTTTGTTGTGTTTTTGTTGGGGTTTTTTTTGTGGGTTTTTTTTTTAATTGAGCCAAAATGTCTGTTCTCAAAAAGGTAGACGCTGTGTTTTTTTTTTTTTTCCTGGCATTTTTAAATATAGCAAAAGCAAAGTGGAAAGACCTGAGGAACTTTAAACCTCTTGGAGGAAAAAAGTGGTATCTGCTGCATTATTTCTGGCTTATTATGAAAGCATTTTTAAAAGCAAAAAGCTCATTTTGTAAGCCTTTAAATTATTTAACAAAATTATGAAAACTACAGGAGGGAATAAAGGACAACATTTGTTCAGATGCATAAGACCAGAAACTTAAATGTACGTGCTGAGAGCAAGAAATACCGGCAGGTGATGGAGATAGAAGCAAAACTCTTTAAGCAAAAGAAAAATGTTCTGGTTGCTGTTGTGTCACCTTGATGTCAGATTTTTAAAGCATCTTGATGATTTAGAGTAGCCGTGACGTGCATCAGTTCATGTGCCTCCACGTAAACATTTTTGGTGTATGCAACATCAAAAAGTTCTAGTATTATTGTCCTGGAAGCCTTGAAATTCTCTGCCATTTTATGTTAGCTTCAGAAATACAACATTATCACCCTGACACTACTATGACCTCATTACCCAGAGTAATGAGGAGGTCAGTGTCTCTTTCACAAATGGAATCACAGGATTACTTAACTGCTATCATATTTTGACAATTTATTGAAGCTAATGGTTCAGTGGAAACAAACTAAGAAGTTTCAAACCTGCTCTGAGTATCTCAAGTGCTTCTTATTTTCATTGATTTTTTTTTTAAATGATGTTTTTAATCATATAAGTCTGCAGAAATTCCTGTATTAGATTTGTTTTGTGGTTGGAGAGAAAAACAGCAATTAATTTTAAGCTCCTTGAGTAAATATTGCAGTGTTAGAGGAGGGGGAGAACAACAGAACTAATTGAAATCTTAACGTAGATTTAAAGATGGCGAAGTGAACGGGTCATCTCTGAAGGGCTTTTCTGACTTTACAGTATTGCTGTCCTTCGAGGACAAGGATTCATTCATTTACTAAGACGGGATCACTTTTTCTAACTTGAGTATTTATTTTATTGCAGAAAACAAGGCAGTTGGAGTCATGAAGCCAGGTCATGTATTTACAATTGAACCAATGATCTGTGAAGGTGAGCAATACAGCAACAGAGTGAAATAGCTACTCGTTTACTACTAAGTAGTGATGGAACAGGATGCTGGTTCTGTTCTGTACAGTTGATAGATATTTTTGTTTTTAATTTCTCTTTGGGGAACTGGTATCTGTTACTTAAAGACAGTCAAAAAGTCATCATTTCTGTTTTTAGGTGGTTGGCAAGATGAAACATGGCCTGATGGTTGGACTGCAGTAACAAGAGATGGAAAGCGATCGGCCCAGTTTGAACACACGCTTCTGGTCACTGATACAGGCTGTGAGATCTTGACCCGGCGGCTGGATAGTATTCGTCCCCATTTCATGTCCCAATGATGGTCTAGACTGAGCAGGTGAATCTGAACGATACTTTTTTTTTTTTTTTTTGTCTCTGTACTATGCATTTTTTTAAGAGTACAGAATAGAGATTTCATCATTTACTTTGTTCTCAGTGATTGTAGATAAGAGGAATATCTTGAAGAACCTGACCCAATGTCTGGAAAAGCAGAAAAGAATTTAAAGAATTTCCTGCTTTCCTCCTACCTACAACACTCGTGCTCTATTTTCCTTTTCTTCTTCTTTAGCACCTTTCTTCCAATGAGGCCCACAATTGCTTCTGTTGCTGCCATATTAGCTAGAAAAGTGCGGGTAACCTTTCCCACAGGGACTCGATATTTTGGGATCCAGGTTTTTTTCACCACTACAGTGTGCCCTGTTGCTCTTGGTATGTGAGTGGCACCTGAGACTTTAAGCATTTCTAGTTCCAAAGACTTGCTCCTGCTTCTGCAGATACTGTTCTAATGGGCTAGGCCTTGTTTGTTTATCAGTTGGAGGAGGCAGAAGGGAGAATGACATGCATGTTGCCTAGAATAGGCTCCCCATACCTTTAATTCTGTCCCCATCTCTCTGCTGATAGCCTCTGGTGATTGCGACTGTAGGTGACACACTTTGTTAATGGCAGGACTTGTTTCTTTTGCTGGAGATTTGGAGTATGGGCTTCCTACAGGGAAAATTAATAAATTCTGTTTTCCATGCAGCTCCCTGGAATAAGCTGCTTCTCGGGGAAGCAGTATTTGCAGGCAGCCTCCTGCTCCAAAACTCAGTGAAGCTGATGTATCAGATTTGCCTGGGTAAAAGCATGAAACAAAAACCAAAAAGATCCCATGATTCATGGGATCCCTGCGTGTTAACTGTGGAGCATTTTTTTAAAGGTACCTCCACAGTAGCTGTGGGGGATTGGATCTGCAAGACTTAGGAGTGAGATGAGTACATATCTCAAAACAAGTCTGAGTGTGAGAAAATGAAACACCTTCAGTGTGGTATTAATTTCCTTTGGGTAATTTTTAAACAGGAAATTTACCCCCCCCATCCCCTCAGTTAAGTGAGTTTCATGCTTTTGGAAAGTCTTAGAGAGGCAGCTATGAAAACCGATCTTTTTTCCTCTGACTGAGTATAGAGGGGGCAACGCTAGTACCTACACCCCTTTATTTTCTGTTAATTGGTCATGATGACTTGGAAACTGTCATATTTTGGAGCATGGATTGATTAAGCCTCTCTTGTCACTACCCTTTCTTTTCCCATGCCCACTTCCTTTCCATCATCTTTGGTGTCTCTGCTGCGGGAATATTTTTTTTTTTTTTTTTTTTTTTTTTCTTCTGAATTGCAATGAAAACTTTTTCAGATCCCATTGCAAACTTAGTCTTATACCACTGTAATACAAGAAATAGTTAAACCAGTGCAGACATTAAATCATACAATCATGGGCACAAAATACACCTTCTATAAGGCGTCTGGTGAATTTGTTGCCACATCAGACCCAAGCATCTGAGGTACTGCATACCCTCGGCTCCCCTTGGCACTGCAGAATTTAGGTGGGGGAAAGGGGTTAGTGCATGATAGAACTGGACTCATGTACTACCAAATATCAAATTTGCCAGAAAATGTCTTCTCTGCCCTGAGTGCCTCAGACCTCTGTTGCTCGAAGAGTATCATTGCGATGTTTTCATTACCTTTGTTATTATTTTTAATTATGCAGTAAAGTGACCTGAAATGATGCATAGAGAGCGTGTGTGCGTGCGTATGCGTGCGTGTGTGTGTGTGCAGATTTTAACAAAAGAGACTGTAGTACTTGAGTGGAATTACCTGTGTTGAATGAGATGTAACGTATTGAGGAGATGACTGTCCTGGAGGTTCGCGCACCATATCATTCACTTGAATGGTTACAACGGTCTTGCCTTTTCTATATGTGTGTGTATGACTGGGGGGAGCTTCATTTTTGGTCTATAAAATAAAAGTTGCAGCTGCTTTTAACAAATAATTTTTTTTTTTTTTTGTAATCCAAAACCAGCCATAGCGTTCTCCGTTACATCCAGGTTTGCTTGCACTAGTGCAAGCCCTACTGGTACATGCATGCAACCAGCTAAAACTCACCCTTACACCTGCACATGTGCCACTTGAATACCTCTGTTGTTGCGCCAATACAACCAGATTTAACACTGCACGCTTTTAATGTAGGTAATCTATGAGGCTGTGCATTTCTGCCTATAAATTGGAATCACAGCACGAAAGCCATTTATCCTGAGTTCACAGTAGTACAGTATTTTTAAACAACTGGGAAGCTTAGTCAGCATCTACACCAGTTCCTTCAACAGGAGATAGCACATCAGCCTGAAAAATAAAACTTACTGAATAAAAATATTGTGAAAGGCTATTTTTCACCTATCTAGCTGTAACTCTGCTTGAACGTGACGTATTAGACTTGTGCTGACTGGACTTGGGAAATCCCCTTTTTTCATTCTTACAGAAGCTGCTATCCACTTAAAAACAACCAAACAAGAAAACCCTAACTTAAATCTACTTCCTAATGACATTTTTAGAAATTGTATACACTTTCACTAAAACTACAATCCTGCAATTGCTTCTGAAACAATCTCTTAAAGTATTTTCCCTTTACTATCATGTAAGATAGTGTGGAAACTCTTCATGCTGTTTCTGTAAATTGACATGATATTTAAGGAGAGATTTGATAGCTAACGTTGAATAAAAGTTGAGGACGGGCCAAGCTGCATCTTTTCTATGACAGCCAGCAGGGTACATCCACAGTTCATGTACGGTCATTCAGTGGGAGCTTTTTGTCCATTGTAGTCCTTACAAGTGTCAGGATGGTACAATTCAATACAGTACCTTGATCCCCAAGAATGGGGTACAAGCTCTTGTGTTTATGAGTCCCTTTGTTAGCGGAGCAACTTTAAGAGAGAACTAACTCCAAATGTGCTCCATTCAAGCAGCTGTTTTGCAGGACAAAGTAGTCTGAAAACTGCTCTCTAATGGCTAGGACTTCTTCAGGCTGTCACACTTTTTATTTCTTCCCGATGCTCAAAATTGAATTCTTGTGACATTCACAGGAGTTAATGTTGTTTATGCTGTCTGAAATGAAGATACCTCAACTATTTTCAGAAAGCGCTAGCGATATCTTTCCAGTGACAAATGGAAAAAATGTAATTGTCCCAGTTGTACAGCAGCATCTTGGGGTAAAGTAGTTGTTAGTGCTGGGAGGGAATTTCTTCTAATAAGATTACTGTTTGCATTCAGCTTTCTCTGTAACAGGCTCCCTTAAAACATGAAGCCTCTCTGTAAATCAGTGTCCTTGGTTTGCTGAAAAAGTACTGACTTGAATGGGGTAGCCTTTCTGCCTCTGCTTTGCAGTCTGTTTCCTTGCTGATCCTGCGGCACTGCTTCCAGCTTTCAATTCAAAGAAATTACATCCAGTCAGATTACTTCAACTATAGTTAAGAAAAAATGTGTAACTCCAAAGTTAAGACTTAACTCCTCCCCTTCCAACAAACAATCCTATAAACTCCTGAAGCCTTCATCTTACTGTTGCTTCCCTGCACCCCTCAAGAGCAGGCTGTTGCTCTAATAGTAGCATTCCCCACTTCACTGGCATGATCTCATTTCTGACTACATAGAGGTAACAAACCCACACTTTGTTTTTGGCTGCCAGACTGGTTCAATTGCCGTGAAATTTAAGAAAGTGGTAAAACTGTTCTACTGAAGTCTTGGAGGACACCACTAGGGCAAGTGACTGGAACAGTCTGCGCTATCACCTTTACAACAGGCCTGCTTACAGCTACTGTACTGAGCCAAATACAAAATCGGGCAGAATACAGACTTCCCCTGTGAACATGGGTACACCTGGACACATACATGCAACCACTCTGCTCTACAGGTGGCTTCAAGGTAGAGCTGGATGGTACCTACTCTGTAGTCCTAGAATAGTCTCAGAAGCTTGACAGAGGTTGGGGAGTTCTTGCTGTGCTCTCAGTTACAGCAGATCAGTGCTGCTTCTCAACCCAGCTGTCCTTAGCAAGCTGCCCAGTGTAACGAATCCCACCTCATTTGTTACCAGTTACAAAGAATACGCTTCCTCTGTCGTGTACACACATACTGTAAAATCACTAGAGGAAAATGGTAGGATACAGCAATCATAGTCATAAAATTAATGCTCAAACACTGTTTAGAAATAAGCTTTTATTAAGTAGATTGAGTTAGGCACTACTAAATTTGAAGAACAAGTACAGAAATAGAAGTTCCACAATCAGTGCTAATTATGCAACGCTAGTCAGTGGTTACTGATTTCTTTGTTGTGTAATACTCAGAATGCTCACCCTAAAATACATCGTCGTCTTAGTCCCAGTGAGTTTTCATTCGCTTGATTCTACCTTCTGTCAGAAATTCCATTATAAAAGGACAGTTACCATGCTGCTGGCCAACTCAAAAGTCTGCATCTGGCTCTAAAGTTTAAGGACAGTTCGAATGCTTAAAATGAAAAAGAAAAAAAAAGAAGTTACCAGTAAGTCTGTTTTCTCCCCTTCTCTCCCTTTCATTGCTGAGACATACTTTAACTTAACTTGTATCTTCTGTAAGAATGAAGTTATGCTTACGCCTATAATATTTATTAAAAATCCTAGTTTAAAGGGGTTAAGTAATGCCCGTTTTCTTTAGTCTCTCCCCTAGTAAGATATATTCAAAACTGAAGATTTTTCAAACTATACGAGTGTCAGTTTTCAGCAGTGAGCCAGGAATATTGATCAGGAACATTACCATTTGCAGGCAGTCCCTCTTTTGGCTGCTTGGAGAATTTCAAATAACTTTATTATTTGCATAGGACATGTTCATGTAGGAATAAAGCATTAAAATGATAAAAGAGGTTTCTAGCTGGGAACGGGGATCAACTGCTGGATTTGCATAGATGCAGTGTTTCTAATTGTAAAAAGTACAAATGGAGTTACTGTTCACTGACCTACCCAAAGTAGGAATACGTATGAGCTAAAAGTTAAGAGTTTTGAGAAAGTCATAAGCAATACATCAGTATGGAATGAGATCAAATGTAAAGACCATGCTGCGTTTCTTGAGATAATGCTGCTAACTATTTAGCTATCTGCAGCTGAACTTCAAGATGGATAAACCATTGCCTGCATTAGTGCAAAAGCACTGGGAAAGATTTTTTTTCCAGAAAAGCTCTCCAATTTCTCCTCTTGTCCACCTTGTGATTCTTCCCTTCATTCAAAACACATTCCTAAAAAGTATATGACCTAGTCAGCTCAGTAAGCTGGTTTCTACTCGTAGAGGCACTGGTAACTATCTCATTAAGAGTCTGAATGTCCAACGAATTACAGAGCATCTCCTTTAAAAGAGGCCTGCTCTTGAAAAGACGCAGCAGGACAAGCTTTAACACACCTCAGGCTAAAACTGTCTAATCCTTTAGCCTTTTCTGCATTAGATTTTAACCTGCAGATACAAATTCTGCTGCAGAACCCCCATGCTGGTCCTCATTTTTCTTCAAGCACGTCTGTGCCCTTATCTGTACAGGGCTTGACAAGGATCACCCAATATATCCTCTGATATGAATACCCCGCTCTGCGCTGCTTTTGATCACTGCTTGCAGAGTACACAGCTAGAAGGGCAGCAAAGCTCATCGCTCATCCAGCAAGTTTGTCACCAGCCAAGTAGGGTCACTTCAATATGCACTGAATTTGGGCCGCACTGGGAAGTTTAATACATCTATGGCCGAGGTCTGCAGTATGAACAGTCCAGCCTGCCATTTATCTTAATAAAGGCAGAAGCTGCTGTACGTTAAGAAGTACAAACCCATCATCTCAACGTTCCTCCCCAGTTCAAACCAGAGAAGAAAAAATAAAATGCAGCATATTAAAAGGTCATTCTAAGTGATTCAGTATAGATTACCAGCACACTGTTTGAAAATATATCAAAATCTAGTATTTGCTTAAAACTGAGTAAAAGCTTCATGACTTTAAAAAAATGTACTCATGTGAACTCCCCTTCACTCTCTGTACATTTCTTTTTCTGAGGAAGAATGCTTTACTAATGTTGGAAGCCTAAGACTGACTTGTCCCCTTTACCGGCTTTACATGCTTGTGTATTCCCCTTATAGGCTGTTGTTTGCTTTTTACTCTCTGCCTGTGTTTTGACACGTGCCTAGAAGCTCAGAGAAAGGGTATTTGTTTACCTCAGAATGAATGTGTATGCTATATGTCAGCCTTTATACTCCCTGTTTAAAACATGACTGTGGGCAGGAAACCTTTATTTTGACAGTGTCTCATTAAGAAATGTGAACATTACCTCTTTCCTGTATGCATCAGCTCAAAAGCCTCGTTAATTTTGTCAAAAGGCAGGGTGTGAGTCACAAATTCATCAACCTTGATCTTTTTGGACATGTAGTCAGTCACCAGTTTGGGTACGTTGTCTACACTCTTCCAGCCTGAAAGACAGAAAGCATGCGTTTGTTTTTCCCCTTTCAACCCACCTCAGAAAACAGAGAGAAAGAAAAAAATACAACCCTCGCACAGGCACTTGCGTGACAAATATGAAATGGAACTGAGATCAGTGACGTGATTGTCCCTCCTGCTCTAGGCCCACAGTGAGTAAGGAATGCAAGGGGACAGCTAGGTCTGGCCAGAGCACACAGAATCCAAACACGTCAGCGCACTAACCTTTCACTAGTAATTTCAGCATTCAGCTAACAGCAGCCCTCATCTAGGAAATCATGCGTGATGTGTCTTTAGCAGCCCCTCTATGTATCTTTATAATCCAAAGTTTTGTTTTACTGGGAAAAAGGGCAGTGTAACAATAACATCGTGTCTGCATACTTTCATGAACTTCAGCAATTAGTGGATCCCCAAGTTATCAGTAGCTGTAAAAGTCTCAATGTGGTTTGACAGCAGAAAACGCGTATCGAACACTTGTCACTTTTTATTTTAAAGCTCTTCATAGCATATTCTCATGTTAGCCCCACAATTTGCTTAGTGATTAAAGACTACGAACACGTTTATGTGAGCTCCCATCTCCCCAAACACTAGGTCCTTTCACTGGACCAAACTGAGCCAAACCTTCACTTGGTGATAAAGCAGTCCCGCTCTACCACTCCTTTAGTAGCGAGTAGCACGCAGTTACATATATGAAGATGATCAGAGGGCTGGAACACCTCTCCTACAAGTACAGGCTGAAAGAATTTGCGTTGTTCAGCCTAGAGAAGAGAAGGCTCTGGGGAGACCTTACTGTGGCCTTCCAGTATCTGAAGGAGGCCTACAAAAGAGCTGGGGAGGGACTTTTAACGAGGCCTTGTAGTGGCAGGATGAGGGGTAATGGCTTTAAACTGGAAGAGGGTAGATTTAGATTAGGTGGAAGGAAGAAATTCTTCACTCTGAGGGTGGCGAGACACTGGATCAGGTTGCCCAGAGAAGCTGTGGATGCTCCATCACTGGATGTGTTCAAGACCAGGACAGATGGGGCCTTGTGCAACCTGGTCTAGTGGGAGATGTCCCTGCCATGGCAGGAGGGTGGAACTAGATGATCTTTAAGGTCCCTTCCAACCCAAACCGTTCTATGATACCTCTCTTCAAAATACGTGAGATGTCATACCAATGTGTTTATTTGTAGCCTGTCTGTAGGAATATCAGATTTTAGAAGTCTTTATCTTAAAAGTCAACAGAGCATTTAAGAATAGCCTGCGAGTAGTACACTTCTTGCACAAGCAAAATCGAGGTGGTGTGTTCTTCCCAGCTTGAACCCATAGTGAATTATTTTTATCCCCATACCAAAAGAGAGTTACCTCCAAATGCAGTCCCTTTCCATGTCCGCCCAGTTACTAGCTGGAATGGCCGTGTGGAGATCTCCTGACCAGCAGCAGCTACTCCGACTATCACACTGACTCCCCAGCCTTTGTGGCAGGCTTCCAAGGCAGCCCTCTTCACAGATGGACAGGACAAAGCAGAGCGTTTACTGCTACTGTTTACACTGCCTAGACTGGCAGAGGTTGCACTTCCTTTCCCCCAGTTAATGAATCACCATATTAGTATTTAAGGAACAATAAATACACAGAAAATTACATTCAATTTTCCATTGGTTCAGACTCCATATCCTGTTAAAAATTCATTTTCCTCTTTTTATATCCCATCTGGGACTTCTGGAAAGTCACTCTGAACTCCCATTAGGAGTTGGGATGAACCCAGCCAAGACCACATAGACCGTAATTCCTGAAAACCTCACCTTACATTCAGTAATACTTCCACATTTCCAAAGGTTAATCTCATTATTTAAGTAATTAGGGAAATACTGAGTGGTCCTTGAGATTCTACTGTTCATTGTACAATACATTTTGTGTGGGTTTGGTTAATTGTTCAACTGTCAACATATGAAAAGTCAGGATTTCAAAGACCTCCCATTAAGGAAAAAAGTTTGTAAATTATTAAGTGCTGTTTACAACCTAAGTAACAGCATCTGCTTTCCTTACATAATTAGAATTGGATGCAAATTGGCCTTTTTAGTCATAGCAGTTATTACTATTTAAAAAATTAATTAGTACGGCATGTTTTCTGTAACGAGAAAGCAGCTAATTTGCTATTTAGCTAAACAACTAAGCGGCAACTAGATGTCTCCTCCCTCTACGTACCGCTGTTAAGCAAACACTCACCATGACTCCAACGTTACCAATGCACTCAAATGAGTAGTCTACGCCACCATCGGTCATCTCAACCAGCACCTCCTGTATGGGCTTCTTGAAGTCTTGAGGGCTAATGCACTCAGTAGCTCCGAACTCCTTGGCTTTGGCATACTTATCCTTGTTAATGTCGATGCCAATGATCCGGGATGCTCCTGCTATTTTACAGCCCATAATAACTGCCAGTCCAACTCCTCCTAAACCAAAGACGGCGCACGTAGAGCCAGGTTCCACCTAGGAATAAAAGAGCCTTGATCATCACAAATAAAATTAATCCTTCCACACGAGTGGGAAACACAGGTTAACAGACCTCCAGTGAAGGTAGCATGGAAGCAAATACAGATGGCTACAAGACTTTATCACTTAGAAACTGTACAGAAATTTAGTCCAAAAGCTCTTTAAGGTACTAAGCTTTTATTTTTGCCCAAAAACTCAACTCCCATAACCCTCCCTAGAGTCACACACATGCATCTACCAGCTCTGTCTCACTCTGAGCTTCAAACTATCAGAATGACTTGCAGTAAGATTAAGATGAATTGGAAAAGTAATTTTTATATAGCTGGTATCAAAAGCGGTGCAGAATCTTCTACCTGGACTTCCCCTAAAGGGCATCAAGCTCTTCTAACCTGATCTGGCTTTTATGGAGAAATTAGAAATTCTTAGCTAAACTTGTTGAAGAAGAAACAGAAATCTGCAATCCTAATCTACCGTTACAAAAAAAAAGCCCGAGGCAACTACAGCCTTTACCTTAGCAGTGTTAACAGCAGCCCCATAGCCCGTAGAGATCCCACAACCAAGCAGGCACACTTTATCGAGAGGTGCTGCAGCATCTATCTTGGCTACCGAGATATCAGCCACCACAGTATACTCGGAGAAGGTGCTAGTCCCCATGAAGTGGTAAATCTGCTTTCCTTTGCAAGTGAATCTGCTGGTACCATCAGGCATGACTCCTTTCCCTTGAGTAATTCTTGAGGCAAAGACAGGAAAGTACAGTCAGAGTCTGAAGCAGTAAATAACTCTCACCAGACGGTGTCCGTTAAGTGGCACAGAGATGCAGCTGCATAGTTGCCCCAGTATTTTTTAAATCATTCCCATAAACCCAGAAGTTCACAGAAATTAGATTCTAAACTCTGACAACTTCATGCTGTTAATTCCTCCCTGGAATCACTGAAAGAAATAGAGTTTATCACGTATTAACCTTGTTAGCTACCAATGCTTACTGCTCGTGCCATGGTACCGCATCCCTGTCTTCATGTCCTTCAGGACACTTCCCTTGAAGAGCACCTATCAGTTATGTCAGTGGGGTTTTTGTTTGGGAGACTTTTTCAGCATGGGAATGGGAAATTTAGCTGGGAAGCAGGTGTTAAGGACAGAAGAGCTTTCTATATAATTCTGTACCACTTGACAGCTTTGGTGTTGACTCCCATGAGCTAAAGGGCTTCCCTTAAGCACGAATTAAATACGGCATCAGAGCATTCACATTTTCAAAGCTGTGGACACAGGCCAGCAGTTTACACCTTCACGCACATGAAAACAGAGAAACAGATTCATTTAAGGGCAAAAAAGAAATTTTAAAGGAAGAATGAAAAGTAGTCCATAACGGACTCCCTAAAACAGGTACTTTCCAAGTCATTAAATGATGCATCAAGAGATTTATTCTTCACAGATAACTCCTGTCAATTACTTTCGATAACTAGAACAGGTATACATTGAACAAGTACTATATATTGTGTGTCAAAATAAAAAGCATACAGACCTTATCTTCTGGCACAGATTTGTTTTAGGGTTCTTACAGAACTTGCACTCTCCACACTGGGGGATGTACAGAGGGATAACGGTGTCTCCTAAGGAGAGAAAAAAAAAAGTTCCATGGCTCATTATCAAGTCAAGCAAGGCATTAGGAAAAAAATGAAGTTACTCAATTTTCATGGCTTTTATGTGAGCTTGTGTTCACTTAAAACCTGGTGGATTGAGAGCTGGCTGAACAACAGAGCTCAGAGAGTTGTGATCAGCAGCAGAGTCTAGCTGGAGGCCTGCAGCTAGCGGTGTTCCCCAGCGGTCAGTGCTGGGTCCAGTCTTGTTCAATATATTCACCAATGACTTGGATGAAGGGACGGAGTGTACCATCAGTGAGTCTGCTGATGATACAGAACTGGGCGGAGGGGCTGGCACACCAGAAGGCTCTGCTGCCATTCAGCAAGACCTGGACAGACTGGAGAGTTGGACAGAGAGGAACCTAATGAAGTTCAACACGGGCAAGTGCAGGGTCCTGCACCTAGGGAGGATTAACCCCCCCATGCACCAGTACAGTTTTAGGGGTTGACCTGCTGGAAAGCAGCTCTTTGGAGAAGGACCTGGGAGTCCTGGTGGATGACAGATTAACCATGAGCCAGCAATGTGCCCTTGTGGCCAGCAAGGCCAATGGTCTTGGGGTGCATTAAGAAGAGTGAGGCCAGCAGGTCGAGGGAGGTTCTCCTCCCCCTCTGCCCTAGTGAGGCCACATCTGGAGTATTGTGTCCAGTTCTGGGATCCCCAGTTCAACAGGGACAAGGAACTACTGAATAGAGTCTGACAGAGGACTACAAAGATGATTAGGGGACTGGAACATCACCCTTATGAGGAAAAGCTGAGAGACCTGGGGCTGTTTAGCCTGGAGAAGACAAGATTGAGAGGGGACCTTATCAGTGCTTATAACTATCTGAAAACTAGGTGTCAAGAAGATGGAACTAGACTCTTTTTAGTGCTGCCCAGCAACAGGACAAGGGGCAGTGGTCACAAACTGGAACACAGGTAGTTCTGTCCAAATGTAAGGAAAGCATTCTTTACCATGATGGTGATGGAGCACTGGAACAGGCTGCCCAGAGAGGCTGCGGAGTCTCCTTCTCTGGAGATTAAAAACCCACCTGGATGTGGTCCTGGACAACCTGCTCTAGGTGAACCTGCTTTAGCAGTGGGATTGGATTAAAAGATCCCCAGAGGTCCCTTCCAAGCCCTACCGTTCTGTGAAAACCTTATTTGTGTATCAAAAACCAATTTACATTATAGAGCAGCATTGTTTATAGTGCTAGATAAAACACTTTTTCTCGTGTCTGAGCAGCCAGCCAATCAGAAGGTCATCATTCCAGAACAAATAGGAATGTTACAACCCCAAATCAACAGTGAACAACATGATTAAACATTTTTAAGCCCTTTAATTAAACCAACAGGTAACAAAAAAACAATAAAACCAAACCAAACAACAACCACAAAAAAAAAACAAAGCAAAAGAAAATAAAAAACCAAACCAAAACAAACACCCTCTTTTACCCATACTGACCCATTTTCAAGTAAGAAATTGGTATGCTGGGCTGTTTCAAGCATCAAGCCAAGAGTACATTGAATAGATCAGTGTTGTATCTCTCAGACAAGAGAAAGCTACACAGGCATCCACCCCAGAATAAGGCATTATATTAACGCCTCCAATACAGCACTTCAGCGGCCCAATTTCACTGCTGACCTTGTAGTAAAGTAACACTTTTAAGGAAGGCAGAAAACGTGTAAAATATTTTCTTACCTGGCTTTACTTTGGTTACTCCTTCCCCAACACTCTCTACAATTCCTGCTCCTTCGTGACCCAAGATGACAGGGAAACATCCTTCAGGATCAGCACCGCTCAGCGTATAGGCATCCGTGTGACAGACAGCAGTGGCAACGATCTGTGAAGAAATATATCACTGTAAAGAACAGAATAGTAGCACAGATCTAAGTATTTCCCTTTGGTCAGAAATTCAGAGCAACTCGATGGGACAAATCTGCCAATCCTGGCAGCGTCTGATACAGCCAACATACTTTTACCCTGGCAAGGCACAGGAGTGCCAAGGCAACCCCCTTTTTCTTACTTTGAGAAAGTCATGATAGTACATTTTTGCTCATTTCCATCAACTACATTCTGATGTTGAAATAGGTAGAAGATGACGTCTGGTTTCCTAAAGCTAGAAATCAGTACTCCAAGTTATCTCAAAGTAGCCTGGCACCTCAGATTTGAAATAAGTTAGTCTCTCAAAGGCAAAATGACCACAGAGACCATATAGAACTCTCGGTACTGTATAAATTCAGTTTAAGTCTAAAGCACCACGCAGAGACCCTTTCCACAGAGATAAATTTCACCTTAATGGAAACTTTGTGGCCAGATAAGGGCTAGTGGCAAGTCCTGATCAAATCAGAAATTTTGATATGGGGAATCCAAGACACCAATCACATCACAGCCCGTAACTTGTGGCTTGACTGAAGTAAAATCCAGCATCTTACATAGCTGCAACAAGTCACAAGCTGCTGCCCTTCAAACAAGACCAAAGGTGTTCCTAGCACAGGTGTCTGGTGGGAGCTTAGCCTGTAACAACTGGAACTGTTCCCCAGGACTAGTCATGATCTTTAGACCAGACTGTGAAGTGAGACCAGTAGAAATCAGAAGCATTTTTCACAAACAAAAGATCCAAATACTGTAATTTTCTTCTTTGTAAAGCCGGTTGAGATAGAGATACTAATGAACTAACGCTATCCATTCAACATTTCTTCTGTTGGTAAACAAACTGTGCAGCTTTAATACCCAAGTATCCCAAAATACAATGCATACCAGTAACAGTGGATTTACTTACCTTGATACGAACTTCATGAGCTTTCGGTGGAGCAACCTCCACCTCCTCAAGAGAAAGGGGTTTACCTGCTTCCCAGGCAACAGCAGCCTTGCATTTAATAGCCTAAAAACAACCACCACAAAAAGGACATCTGTTATATGGTTCATTTAAAATAATTCTTGTTCAGCCAACTGAGAAAAATTAGAGAAACACTGCTGGCTTTTGGAAAGAATCCCAGATCTGAAATTCATCATTTCAACACAAAGGTTTAATTGCCCCACATTTGCTTGCAGGAAGCTAAATAATAATGAGTAAACCAAGACCTGAAATTTGGATGTCATTCTCATACTGAGCAAAAAACGTAATAAATCCTGGAGTGCTTAGGAGATACGCAAATAGTGCAGTGAAATGAGCAACAGGAACGGTAAAATGGCCTAACAAAAACGGTGGTTTAAAAGAAGAGACTGACATCCATTTGAGATGTGTTCCTCAAGCACAGTGTTCAAAGTGAACAAAATTCAGAAAGCAAACTGGAGGTCACATAATGGTCCAAGACCCACATCAAGAGTGAATTTCTTGTTCCTTATCAGGATGGCTTCTGAGTACCATTTTGGCAAGATTTGTGTGCATGGAGTAATTCAGTTATACCAGAAGACTTGCACTGATTTTCTTCCATGCAAACAAGGTCTAAGCCATTGCTATGACACTTGGAAATATGAAGCCTTTCAGAGCATGCACTATAAATCAAGGTAAGAAAATGCCATTTTGTATGTTCAAACTAGCCGTGGCATTCCTGTGGAATCTCAGTGATTAACTGGGATTAATTAAAGGGGATTAACAGAAATTCCCAAGAGCAGGCATACAATCATGCAGCCTTCCGGAAATTTCACTGCCTGGAAGAAATAAGAGCACCAAGAACACTTGTTGAGCTCGCTAGGTCTCATTCATCACCTGCATGTATAGGAGAAAATAATGGGCAGTTTATGACTTTCTGTAACATTTCTGTTGCACAGTAAACATTGGACTCTGCCAGAACCAGTTAACACCCTCTGTACCTCCAAGAGAACGACAGGCATTTACCTTTGGCTTAAACTTGCTAAAATAAATACTGCCAGCCCTAAAACTTTACAGCAGAGAACAGGTACCTGCTCCTACAGCTGGCAGGGGCCTAGGTTAGACAGAAACACCCTTAACCTACAGCCATGAATTCCCCTTGCCCTGCTTTATATTACTAGGGTAAATATTATAAAAATGCACCAAGTGTGACCTAGTAACTAACTGTGGAGTCAAGGCATGGGCATTCGGTCATAATCTCTAAACGTAGCAAAGATTTTGCCAGAAAAATCTAAATTCAAGGCACAAAGTGCAAGAAGAGCCATCATTTGGTAAATCATTTACTGGTTTTCAATCCATCCCTCACCCTCCCCTCATGAAGCCACTTGTTCTCACACAGGAGACCGCGCACTCCTAAAAATCTGAATTTTCACAAGCTTAATTATGCACAGGATTAAAGAGGGAATAAAAGTATCCTTAACAGGATAAAGTCTAATCTTCCTAAAACTAACATGACACATCTGGAAGCATATTTTGAAATAGCAACTTCTAATTCAGGAACTTTTCAAGAAGCTGGCTTTTGAAACTGCAGTCAGCTCACACAGCCGTAAAGGCCCCTGGGTATCAGGAAAGCCCCATCTTCTGACCTTTTGATAGTCAAAGCTCTCCACTGTTGCTTTGCTCAAGATGTTGAAGCCAACAACTGGGAAAAAACCACCCAACGTTTACCAGTTCTTCGTTTTCTCTACTAACATATGAGCACAGGAATGCAACTGTTGCGCTGTAGCTGCGCACACCATCAGCTGTCTCACTGGAGATGGAATTGAGCTCTGGGCAGCGACAGAAGCTGCCCTGTCCGCTCCAGAAGAGCTGCTGGCCTGGACCAGCCTGGGGGGTCTGCACCAGTGAGCCCATCCAGCCTGCTCGGACGCAGGGCACCGAGCAGCTGCACAGAAATCAAAGCCGCATTAAGTAGGTCTGGACTGCCGTGATGGTTTGAAAGCAATGCAAGAAACTTGGCAGGCAATGGTTTTGAGAGCGAGCAGGGTCCAGCTGCATCAGAAAACGGACGGGGCCTGCTCTGGTGGAGAGCAGCCTCAGGGATCGCTCTCGCTGCCAGGCGGCATTTTTTCATTAAAAAAAATAAATAAATGGGTGCACCCATTTGTTCTTCCCCCACTCACGGGAAGACAGCGCCCGGGGGGACCTGTGCTTGGCCGATTCCAGCCCACCCAGCCGGGCTGACGGGACGCTCCCCGCTGCCCTGGGGCAAGCGAGCGTGCACCCGAGGGGCCGACACTTCCCCAGCGCCCGCGCACCGCGAGGCCTTCCCCGTCCTTCACGCTGGTTAAGTCAACCGCGCAACCCCAAGCTCTTCTGCTTGTTCTTCCACCGTGACGGCTCCGGTTCCCGCCGCGCAGCGCCTGACGCGGAGCGGAGCCGACCCCGCAGCGCGGCCCGGCCCGGCCGCCGGCAACCCCCCTCCGCCGGGGCCCGCCGCGCCTGGCTCCGGGGAGCCTCCCGCCGCCGAGGGAGTGCAGGGACCGCCCGTCTCAGCACCCCCAAGCCCCGGCCCGGGGGCTACCTCACCCCGCTCGCCATCGCGCACGGCCACCGCTGCCCGGCAGAAGGGGAAGGGGAGGGGAAGGGGGCGGGAACTCGCCTTTACCCCGCCCCGCCGCCGCGCATGCGCATTGAGCTCCCCCGGCCCGGAGCGTGGCGGCGTGGGGGGGCCTTGCGTCCTTCTCTCCCTTCGTCTCTCCGAACACCCCCGCTTTGCGGCAGCAGGTCGAATTTACCCTGCCGGGCAGGGAGCAGCCCCCGCGGCCCCTGATCCTGCCGGCACCGGGCTCCTCGCTGAGCGGCGGGGCGGCCGGCGCCTCTCGCTGCCCCCGGGAGCTGCAGCCTGGGACTGCGGGTGCGTTCCCGCCGGAGACACTTGGTAGCGTCTGTGTCTCAACTGGGCACAACTGGGAGCTGTCTTCATGTCCCCAGTGTGGGGACATGTCCTTCACAGCTGGGCCTGTGCTCGGCCGGTTAAACCGCAGCGGTGGAGGCTCTGCTGGGCAGCGGAGTCCATCCAGCCCTGCCAGGCCGCGGGAGCTGCAGTCAGGTGCAGGCTGTGGCTGGCACCCTTCAGGTGCCATCCAAGAGCCTTTGAAGCAAAGGGGTTACTGTGGTTTTTACGTTGCGGTTGGTCTTGGTGGCATGCTGTCAGATGTTGGATGGGGCCTCAGGCAACCTGGTCTAGTGGGAGGGGTCCCTGCCATGGCAGGGCGGTTGGAATGAGATGATATTTAAGGTCCTTTCCAACCCAATCCATTCTACAATTCTATGATTCTGTGTTATGGGCTAACCAGGAACATCAGTTTGGACTGAGGGAAGAAGAGGGCCTGGAAGAACTGTGAGCATGCAGGAGAGAGGCCTGGCAGTCATGGTTTTGCTTGGAGAATGTTCTGTGTGGCAAGTGGGGGGAAAAGCCTGAAACAACAAAATGGCTAGGGGTCTGCTTTACTTCTTTTTTTTTTTTTTTATTTGTATTGTGCCCATCCTGGAGGCATGAGTTTTCAGTTTGGGTTTTCTGTACCTTAGTTTGACTTTGAAGTAGAAGAATATGCTGGGCGCAAGTCACTTGCAGGTTTGGCAGCCAGAGTATAGAACCATAGAATGGTTTGGGTTGGAAGGGACCTTAAAGATCATCTAGTTCCAACCCCCCTGCCATGGTCAGGGACACCTCCCACTAGATCAGGTTGCTCAGAGCCCCATCCAGCCTGGCCTTAAAAACTTCCAGGGATGGGGCTTCCAGCACCTCTGGGCAACCTGTTCCAGTGTCTCACCACCCTCATGGTGAGGAACTTCTTTCTAACATCTAATCTGAATGTACTCACCTCTGTTTTTGATCCATAATATGCTGAAAAATATGCTTTTGATGCATAATATGCTGAAAGAAGATGCTAGTGACCTGCCGGGATGCTTGTCCTGGGACAGACTGGGTACCAGTAGCAGAAGCTGGCCGTATGCCACCTTCAGAACTGGGAGGCGATGGTTAGGTGCGGTAACTGCTGGCTGCAACCTTGGACAGTGGTGAGCAGATTGGCAAGGCCCAGGGAGGCTGGAGGGGACTGATGTGCCCACCCATAGGCAAAACTGAAATGCTTTCACTTTATTTTCCCCAAACAGAGATGGTGCTGGGTTGACCCAAAGGTTATTTTTCTCCCATTATTAGGATTTCACAAATAAAACCAGTGTAATTTTGACAGATATATTTCCTCAGAACAACCACATGAAACCTGGGGTAGCCTGTGCAAAGGTTTCAGCTGTGGTTGCTTGAGTGTAGCTGTCGTTTTGGGGGCAGTGCTCTCAAAACCATCCCTCTGATTTCATATTTGGTTCCTACATTTTCCTATGAAGTACTGGAGGGTAACACTTGCATAGCATTCAAAAAAATTAGAAATTCTTGTCATTCCTCAAATGAGCATCAATTAATTTTTGTAAAGTACGGATATAGCTGGTTGAAAAACGGAAACATTTAAAAATTTGAAATTGTTTTTATTTAAAATCTGTAAAGCTGGTTGATATTTCTTTGGATAATTCTTAGTTAATTAAAATATTCTGGTTTTGTATGTACAAATATAAATTTAAAATGTTATTTGGTATTTCAAGGAATGGTTGGTTCCAAAGGAAGAACTTCAGGAATAATTTAACTATTTAATCCTAGATACTACTTTACTGAAGTAAAGTAACTTTTCAAAACAGATGTATTCAAACTAAGTATGAAAGTGACCATGACGGTTTTGCAGAAGAGACACATGAGGCTGGGATACTGAAAGATTTTTAATATTTTTAGATATGGAAATAAGTAATTTGGGGAGTTTTGTTGATTAAATATTCTCAGTTATTTGCTTTCATTGAAAATGAAATAAAACACAAGAAGCTAATCTTTTATGTGCTGACTCTTAACATCTTATTATTGAACTAGGGAAATTTTAAAGATACAAGCAGGGGAAGGGTTATGTGGGCACCTCCTTGCGAGCATGTGACAGCATTTTCTTCTGTTATGTATGAATGTCTTTGCTAGTCTTTAAAATGTAATATTTGGTCAGCTGTGAAACCAGTAACAGGTAACCACCAGGAGGCACAGCTGCTGTGGCAAGACTCACAGAATCACAGAATCGTTATGGTACTTGTCACCACTCGCATGAGCTTACACAGTTTTTCACGCAGCAACCGTTCAAAATAATTGAGCGCGAGTGTAAATTACAATTGACTTAAGGCAGGGTTATTTTATAGCAACCAAATTTTGTTTAATCTAGGCTTAGTTAATTTTCAAAAAGGAAATTGTATTTTTTTTTTGTCGCAGCCCTGCCCAAATCTATGTTTGTGTTTGTATTTATTACGGAGTTACTAGGCTAATTGATTACTTTTTTTGAGACTTGTCACTAGTATAAAATTAAGGCGGTGCAGAGGCACATGCAGTAGTAGGGGAACACTGTTTAGGGGGAGGAGTTTCTTGTAGGGAAGAGCTAGAACTCAATTAAAACATTTAACGAGTTATTTTGGTGTTGTCTCATTACCTGCAGTCTTATTGTTTTATGTTTTAAAAGTAGTTAAGAGAATTGCCAGTAACTTTTATAGCGGGGCAAAGTGAGTTCTATGTGCAGAAGTTACTGCAAGGTGGCAGACAGGTATGAAATTCATTAACCTTTGATAACTGATTTGTGTGTTCGTGATATGCTGTGTAATTGCTGATTGTGCTGAGGGGTTTCCAAAAGTTCAAGGGCTATAGACTGGGCTAAGAGTCGCTCCAAAGGGGTAAAAAGGCATTACAGTGTTACAGGTCCAATGTTCACCACCAAAAGAAGGGTGTGTTTAGCAGAATGACCTGCTCACAAGTGACAGTCCTGTTCTCTGCGGAAGATTCTGTACAGTCGTGCTGTGCACATTCTGGGGGATTTGATGCTGTAAATATGTTAAAAGTACAACAGCATTTACAAAAATGAAGTGACATCTGTGTATGCATTTATAAATGTTACATGGTAATAAGAAAGTTTCCTACTGCTTTATATAAAATACTTCAAATAATACGGTGCTTCCTACTGCCCCTTATTGCCTTCCAGCCCTCACCATTCCATATTTGTGTGAGCTGCACTAAGATACGTACTAATTCTCAATACATATTTATTAAATATTAAATGAACTTGTTAAATAATGAGACCAGCCAAAAATAAGTCCTAAGTTCAAGTGAGAGTCCTCAAAAACTTGAGATCAGTCCTTAGAAGACAAGGACAGTTTGATTGCTGCAACCAGAAAAATCAACCACGTGAAAGTTCGTTTAAAACTTAAGAAAAAAGCCCACCTGCACACGCAAAACATTGGTATATAGAACTTGGGTATGTGTAGTGTTCACTTACTGTCTTTAGATGTTCCTGTTCCATTAGAGCTTTGGTCAGTCCTATCGCTGTGGCCTTTCGTCAGCTGAGTAGCACCACTCTCCTTTGGCAGCGACACTTTAATTAGTTGGCTCAGTAGCTGTTTTTGTATCCCCGCAGAAACTGTCCTCATACTGAAGAGAAATTTGGGGAGGTTTTTTCCTCTTGCTCTTTGCTAAATTGTCCTTGTCATAGATAAAGTCACTCTAGAGGAGGGTATGACAAAAACGTGAAGGCAAAGAATTTTCAAACATCCTTTAATAAAGAGACCTCTGTGACCCGTTAAATGATTGTCCCACCCCATGGTTCTTGTGTCTGCTCCAATTCTATGTATTTTCTGTTATACAACCAGAAAATTTTATTACTCTGTCCTGTCAGTTCATGATGGTTGTATAGTTCAGCAATGAAACTTTTACTACAGTCAGCTGGGATGTAGCCCTGGGTTCTCTAGGCTAACTCCTCTTGAAACTCTCTTACTGCTGCTGAAATGCCCAGACACATGCTCAGATTGAAAGTGGAACACAGGCTTTGGTGTGTGTTTGCTTTCCTCATAAAGACTCAGCTCTGCTGTTTCCACCAAAAGTGGTGGAAATTCATAGCCTCACTGACCGCATGTTAGTTTTCCTTTTTAGATATGAATTACTGGCAGGAATGAGGGTTTCTTGGAGCATTTGAAGACATGTCTTTTTTAAAATTCTTTTAAACTGCATCCAAGGTTATACTCATAAGGTAGGACAACATGTTATTCAGTTTCTGTGATTAAAATGTGCCTCATGAACAGCATAACAGTGTATCTCTTGATAACCTGCCTCTTTCATGCGATCATAAGGTGAAAAGCATCATTGACTTTTGTCAAATGGCAACGTTTATGACACCAAAGCACGCAAATAAAATTTCTTTGCCATATAGTCAGACACCAGCTTTGGTACACTCTCCATGCTCTTCTAACCAGCAACAAAATCCATAAAACCAGGTTAACAGTGAACAAACTGAATTGAATTAATAAATGAGATAACAAGAAAAAACAATTTGATCCAAAATGAAACCCCTCCTGGATACCACACATTATTTTGAATAGCAAAATACCGGCTGGCAAGAGATGCTGTTAATACTATTCTGATGATAAAAAACCTAAGATGATTAAATGATATGCATTTCCATTGCAATACATCGATGTGCTGGTTTGAGTTAGAACAGAACTAATTCTGCTCAGTGATTTTACTTTTCAGCTGAGTCTCTTCTAAGCAACCGCACTTTCTGAAGTTAATGACATTTTCACAGACAGCGTCTGCTTCTAGCAGTGATAACGCTCAATGTTTAGAGTTACTACCAAGGACTGGTGTGCAGACCAAGGTCGCTGCTAACTCTCGTGTACCACATCGGGGGGTGCAGAAAGTAAAAGGCCTCACCTGCGGGAAGGAGTGGCCAGGACAGGTGACCCTACACTGACCAACAACGTATTCCATCCCATATATGTCATATTCAGTATAAAGCTGAGGGATCATGAGGGTCAAACTGTCGTCTTCAATGGCTGGCATCCGAGGAGGACTCTGTCCTCTACCTTTGATCCCAATCCATGTGTTTCTGAATCCAGCTCCAGGGTCCAGGTTCTGAACCCAGTTCCCCTCTGCTGCTGAGCCCAGTCTGGGACTTCCCCAGTGCCTGCACAGCCTCAGTGGTGACGGTGACGTAATTGCCATCAGGGGATGTTGGGTTCAGTACTGGGTTTGTATATATTTGTATATATTCCATTTTATTATTATTATTATTTGCATTAAAGCTGTTTTAGTTTTATTTTCTAATCCATAAGTCTCTTTTCCTTATTCCCTTTCTCTTCACCTTTGTTGGGGGAGAGGGGTTAACAGAGAGCATCTGTTCTAGGTCTAGTGGACGGCCCTGGCCTTAAACCCTAACAATCTGTTTACAGAACCAGATATTCTGATGTACAATAGAAGACTTTCCCTGTCTTGTGTTAGCATGCAAAGCCCAAAGGATGTGAAGAAAGCCAAACCAAAAATAAGTATGTTCCTGTAATTCTTACCAAAATTAAAACAAAGTAAGACCTTTCCTGTATTTATTAAAACCTGTAAAGCAGAAAATCTCTCAGCGGGTTTATTACAAAGGATGTTTTCGATAGATAACCAGCCTTTACTGCAAATATTTAATTATGTTCAGAGCAAGTTCTTGCTGTGTTTGTTCCGAGTACAGCTCCATCTCAGTTTGTACAAACTTTGGGTACTACAACTTGGGTAATATTGTCAGTTTAGTACTGGCATAAAGGTACTAGTAATGTTGGTACATCTTTGAAACTATGACCCTTTCACTGAGAAAAAGGAATGTTACCTCCAGGTAAAACAAAAATGAAGGTAACTGAGTATCTCTAAGGTACTGGTCAAAATAGGAAATTGAGAATTCAGGAAAAAAAATAGCTCAGGTCCTAATACTTGTGAGGAATGATATAAGGAAAGTCAGGGGATTTGTACCTGCAAGTATCAAATGCATGTAATTTCCCACTGAATTTGGTGACCATTTTTAGATTTCCTGCAACTCATGTATGAAGACAAAAGCATCCTTGCATTTCTGCCATGTTTTATCTGGGCTGTGAGACTGTGGCGCCATCATATGATACCGCTTTCTTTAAAGACTTTCTTTTTTCCCCAGCATATGGTGAGAATTGATCAGAATATGTACTAGTCTGATCTGGAATTCCACTGACACTCCCTCATCTTGTTCTTTAAACTATGTGATCCAGACTAGGACTGTGATTGACTTCATACTGTCTGTAACAATCGCAGCATGTGTCCAAACCGAGCAGTCTTAAGTGTTGCAGCAGCAAAGCCAACGCAGGTGAAAACATTACAAGATTTCAGCTGCCACAATTTGGCTGGTTTGCGGCAGAACGGAATCCTGATCAACGGCTTAGACATTGATCATGTAGCTAGTTTATTTTTAAGTATCAATTTTGGTGAGAGTATCTTAGTAGAGCTAAGTAAGCCAGTGAGTAATTGCTCTTAATGCTTTTGTTTTTAATTCTGTTCGTTATGAAACATTGCTTGTATGGCTGGATGCCTGGGGGCTCTGGGTCAGAGAAACTGCTGCCTCTGGAGAAAGCCATTTGCATTGTAAGTGTCCATGCAAAGGGCTTGTCCGCAGGTACAAATTTTAAGTGGTTGTTGATGGAAGAGTTGCTTCTGCTGATCAGCTAGATAATTGCAAGACTTGTCTTTAGGCTTTGTGAAACTTGAATCACACAGCAAATCATAGAATCATGAAGGTTGACAAAGACCTCTAAGATCATCACATCCAACCACCAACCCAACACTACCATGACCACTTAACCGTGTCCTGAAGAAGAGCAGGGAGAGGCCAGTACGTGAAATAAGCGTGTGCTTAGTACATTTCCATTTTTAACTCATGGGAACCAGCAAAGGCCTTCACTGCAACACACGTACCCAGGGATGTGTCATCCTGCACAGCTGTTTAGGCACAACAGGATCGACGGAGCTGTGCCTGGAACAGCAGCAGATCTCTGTGGGACTACTGTGCACCAAACGATGTCCCTGAGGGGCTGGATAGATTTCTTATATGGAATGCTCTATTTGAATGTAAGATGCAATTGCATTAAGTCTGCGTCTCTTCCTTTGCTGCTGTAGGAAGAGTATCATGTAGCCCTTATCATCAACCTCTCGTGTTCCGTATTAAAAAATAGGAGAGTTTACTGCCATTAAGATGCTACACAATAGTTTGATGTGATTAGTCTTCTTTTAATTTCTAGGCTGCTTTCCCCAGCTTGTTCCCGTGCAAACAATGCCAGTTAACACAAAAAGTTTTTCCCTTGTTTAGTGTTTATCCCCTCAGTTTATTTTTGGAAGGCAGCCATATCCTTTTACTCTCCCTTTTGTTAGACTGGAATGTCTGTGCAAGAGAGAAATTCTTGAAACATTTCTATTGTTTGAATGTTTTGGGTAATAACTAACCTACCTAAGTGAGCTACTTTCTGTAATTTCAATATTCTGTGTATTTATCATATTAGCTGTAACTGATTAATTTTTACAATACGCACCTTCACACTTCACTAAAACCATGGAAGAAGGTGTTTTGATACCAGTGACTGTGGACCCCAACATGGTCTCACACCAGACTAATAGTATGACTAAGACTAGACTCTGGAATTACAGGAAAAGAATAATGCTTCAGTAAAACATTGCAGTTTTTCCAGAGTAATTGAAAAGTGTACTTGCAGTGTGAGTTTCAACTTATTTCCCTTGGATTCACTTCAAATACAGGATGCCAAGTCTCTGAATAAAAACTAAACGGAAATTGCTGTTTCTTAGTTTTGAAAAGACATGCTGTCCCTTGTCTCATTGGGTTCAACAAGAGGAAGTGCAAAGTCCTGCACCCGGGGGGCAAGAACCCTGTGCGCCAGTACATGCTGGTGGTCACCCAGCCTGAGGGCATCTTTGTAGAAAAAGACCTGGCGGTGTTGGTGACCACCAAGTCGAACATGAGCCAGCAGTGTGCCCCTGTGACAAAGAAGGCTGACGGTGTCCTTGGCTGCATTAGATGAAGTGTTGCCAGCAGGTCGAAGGAAGTGATCCTTCCCCTCTGCTCAGCACTGGTGAAGCCACATCTGGAGTGCTGGATCCCATTCTGGGCTCCCCAGTACAAGAGGGACATGGACATACTAGAGAGAGCCCTGCAAAGGGCCACAAAGATGATTAGTGACCTGGAGCATCTCTCCTATGAGGAATGGTTGAGAGCTGGGGCTGTTCAGCCCAGTGAAAAGAAGACTCAGGGTAATCTCATCCATGTGTACAAATACCTGGAGGGGGGCTGCAAGGAGGAGGGAGCCAGGCTCTTTTCAGTGGTGTCTGGTGACAGGACCAGAGGCAATGGGCACAGATGGAGGCACAGGAGGTTCCCTCTGAACACAGTATGGTTAGAGCTGTATCTGCAGTCCTGTCAGGAGCCACAAGACACGTACAGTACAGGTAACTTTGATACAATTTGCTTCAGTTTCCATACCATGTTGGTTTTAGTGCTGCCTGGTAACAGTGCTGGGTAAGCAAGGAGTTTTTTCTGTCTCTGAAAGGTGGGTTTTTTTCCAGTTCACTTGCAGCATGAAACTTGTGTTTCCAGCCTGGCTTGTCAAGTTGTGTGTTTCATAATAGGTATGGCAAAGGGATTCTGCTGCTTGTTCTACAGGGGAAAAACATGTTATATCCTGTGCTAAATGGACTGGAAATTCAGTAACAAGATTGCTAGATGATCTCAAGAACACCAAACTATGGTTGAGCAATCGGCGATACGCTGGTCAGTAAATTGTGGCTGGACAACAGGTTCCGAGAAGGGACTGACAATTTGCAGTGTTACTGTAGAACAGGCACCTAAGGCGATTGAGTGTAGTGATCAGCATAGGGTGGCGAGTGACAAGTCAAAACCAGTTCTGCAGAAGAAAAATGTCTGCAAATAGTGGATGACAAAGTGAATGTGAGTTAGCGATACCCTGATATTTGGGGGCAGAGGAAAGACAAACGTCATAGTGGCTGTGGAAACAGGAATACAGCTGACAAGAGGAGAAGTAACACTTCATGGTGGGAAGGGCGAGGGCAGACGTGGTAACAGTCTTCAGGAACATCAAACGTAGCTGTAAGGTTGAGCAGGAGATGTAGTCTCTTTGAGGAGATTAATTTGACAGTATGGTACAGTGTAAAATGGCAACGGAATAGATCATCATCATTGGAGGCCCTTGAGCACAAGTTATCTCTCAGGAATGATACAGAGAGTTGATCCCGCAGTGGGAAAAAATGAATCTACATGGTCTCAAGAAATATCTGAGCTCTGTGTTCAGTTGAGTTCGTTACTTCAATGATCTTGTTTTGTTATTTTATGTACAATGGATTGTGGATTTAAAAAACTTGTAGAATGTTAAAAAAAACTACATTTGATCAGCATCTTAAGAGATTACTATTTTGTTGACATGAATGATACTGCTAGAAGTACACATGACCATCAGTTTCTCCAAAGTGGTGGTGTAAATAACAATCTTATGATGTATTGTTTTTTTATAGGAACTAGGTGGTATTTAAAATATTTATATCCCCTGCTAGAGTATTTAGTGTGGCTGTCATAACATTTGTATAAGTCAGAGCTCAGAGTATTCAATTTTAAATGAATACCAAAGGATTATTCAGTTATATATATATATATAAAATATACTACATTATTCAGGTTTTTTTTTTATATATATATATAAAATATACTACATTTACATACTGCTAGTTTGCATGGTTCTAGAAGCAAAGATTCACTGACATTTAGGTTTGTGTTACTTCTACAATGTGAAAGACCTGGAAAGGGGACACTTGATGAGAAACAGTGTGTGATTGTCACCTCTCAAGTATAAGAAAACAGTACAGAGTCACAAGTACTCAAGCAGAAAACAAAAATATTTTAAGTGATGGTCTGTTCAGAGCTGGGTGCTCTCTACATTCAATTCTAACAGCATGTAAGCATCACTAGAGAACAATGTTTGATACTCCACTGCTTCATGTATGTGTTATGGAGCAAACCCATTTGCTTCCTTGTGATTTTTGCAGTCTCATACATGGGCTTGTTGCCCATATACTCTAACTGCTAGAGCAGAGTAGTATTTTTCTGGGTTAAAATACATGTTGCATAAATCTACTGGTGTTTTACTGATTGTAGCTTTAGACTACTGAGTCTGCATTCCAGAAGTAATGGTCTTTGTGTTATTTCAAAGCAACTGAGCAGTAGAGTTGATTAAAATAGAATTGTAGCTGAAAAAGATAAGCTAAATAGCAGAAATCACTCCAAAGCCCAATGTGTCCTTCCCATTGCTACTCTGGAAAGAAATGCCATATATTAAAATATTGAGAGCACATGGTTATTATGTGTAATTTGGCAACCAGCTAGAATCACTAGGCTCACCATATACTCAACCTTCAGCTGCTGCCGAGGAGAAACTAATAAAAGGAACAGAAATATGATGGATGAAGATGTTGGAAGTGAAGATAATACGGTAAATGCCAGTAAAGAGAATCAGTTTTTCCTAGTCACACACGTGAACTTGACCCCACATATCACAAATGTCATATACTGATCAGAGCTTTGAAATTTTGCGTATTCTTAGAAAAAGCCATGATGGCTCTAAAAAGTAGCATGACCAGCAGAGCTGATTCCTCCCTTCTACTCCACCCTTGTGAGACTGCACCTGGAGTACTGTGTCCAGCTCTGGAGCCCCCAACCTAATAAAGACATTGACCTCTGAGAGTGGATCCAGAGGAGGGTCACAAAAATGGTCAAAAGGCTGACACTGCTCCAATGAAGAAAGGTCAAGACAGTTGGGATTGTTCAGCTTGGGAAAGAGAAGGCTGGCCACCAGCCACAGCTGAAGGGGGAGGCCAGGAGTGTGGAGGGAGTCCAGGCGTCAGACCACTGGCGGGAAGCTGTGATTAATCTTTGGGTGGAGAGTGTGGAGCTGTGCTTAATCTGTGTGTGGAGTGCTGGGAGCTGTGGTTAATCCAGAGCCAAGTGCTGAGGAGCACAGTGAGTGTTGAGCAGAGGAGCTGGAGAGCAGCAGGGAGATGCCAGTGGGCATCAGTCACACTCCACAGGCAGGAAACCAGAGTCTGCAGGGGAAGCAGACATTGGTGCCTCTGCCTTTTATTGGCCATGCCCTGCCCTCCCTGCCTGAACGGCATAGATTGCTCAGGCACCCTGTGTGTGATGTAATCCCCATGTTTATGTGTACAGGGGAGGTTTGTGCTGGTATTGGCTACCACCATGTCCCAGCCCTGTTTCATGGGGCTGGGGAGAGGGTCAGCAGCAGCAGCAGCAGCACTTGCTATTGTCAGGCTGAAGCCCCATCTCTCAAATGCCATGGGCCCATCTCTAGCTTCACCAATACAGACCAGCCATGGTACCATGCCCCAGCATCTGGCTGTGCTCCTGCCCAGGACATGGTGGCCCTGTGGTGTGACAGTGCCTCCACAAGTGTAGAAGGGCTGCTGGCCAGCCTGCTCCTCAGCCTTTCTGGTGAAGCCCAACCTCTGCGTGATGCTGGCCGGGTGCTGCTCTGCTCCTGTCACAGTAGGTGAGAAGCAGCAGCAGTGGAGATGGGAGAGGCAGTTGCTTGCTGTTGGGACAAGGGGTGTGGTGGAGGGGCCTGCAGTATGAAGAAGATCTCCTCGTGTACCGTGGGAGCTGTTTAGATTGAGCGCACTGCATGGGATGAGTTTGACTGAAACCCTTTATTGGTGAAAGCGATTTCTCAGGAGAGGCGTCCTGCTGGGTCACAGCCGGGCACAGGAGCACTGGCAGCAGCACCACCATCGTCAAATTCCTTGTTCCTTTCTCCTTGAGCCCCACAAAGTGAGGTGCTGTGTGAGAAGGGCCTGTGCCAGGACAGTGCTGTGCTGGTCCTCAGCTTGGACTCCTGTGGCCGTGTCCTTCAAAAGAGCAGGACGCTGCGAATGCTGAAGAGCGGAAAGGAAGGGAGGAGTTAGAGGTTCTGTGGCTGGGAGTGTTCAGGAGCAGGCAGCGGGACAGGCAGATGTGCCTGAGGACTGGCCGCCTTCTTTCTCATCCAGCCCCTTCCTAACTGGGCTGCATGAGACGTGCAGCCACGGGGCAGCCTTCAAAACCCTGCTGAAGGGAACCCTGAGGAGCTAAGGCAGCTTGTCCCTCCCCAAAGCTCTTGGCTGCTGCTGGAAGATACGGCCTTGCTTTCCTTGGCTGTTATGCTGTTGTGGGCAAGGATGGCGCTTCCTCCTGGTTCTCCACTGCCTGTCCTGTGCTTTCAAGCAGCGCTCTGAGGTGTGGTGTCTGAGGGCCTGTGCTGGCTCCAGTGCAGTGCCAGGGCCACGGGATCTCTACTGCGCTGAGCCACGAGCAGGAGGGCTCCCTGTGCTGAGCATGGGCTCTTCCCTGCGGGTTCTGGCAGATCCTCCCGACACTCGGCTCTGGTCCCTGCCTCCTTTTGAGGAACTGGGCTGGGGTGCTTGTTGAGAAGGCAGTATTGTGTGCTCTGCCTGCCAGAGTGTTTGGGCTGTTTGAATTGAGGTGGAGGTGGCGTTTGCTGCACCGGGCTCCTGCTAGTCAGGGTCTCACCTTTTTCCTGCCCGTAACAACTCAAATCCCTCGTTGACTTTGGCGATGGGCAGCGTGTGTGTGATCAGCAAGTCTGAGTTGAATTTCTTCTCCATATAGCTGGAAACTAGTTTGGGGAGAGAATCTCTCATCTTCCAACCTAGAAAGGGGAGAAAGCACCTGCAGTGAGTCATTGGAGAAAGGCTCTTTTGGTAAGGTAGTGTAGCTGTGAGGGCCAGGACTGAGTGGCCACAACTGGTGCCTTTCTCTTGTGAGAAATTTTCCTTTCCTTGGGCTGGGAGTGGGTTAGCATAGGCAGATGTGTGCACTGGACTGTGTGAAACAGTTAGAGGTTTATCAGCAGGTTTCATGCCTACATACACAGTGGAAATGCAGCGCACCTCTTTGGTTGTGTGTTTCTGGAAAACCCTCACGATGAGGCTTTCTGGGGACATTGCCAAGCATGCAGTATTGTTAGTGACCAAGAGCTTAGTGAAGGAAGACTGTGAGGAAAAGAGTCTTTTGTCCTACAGCTGAGGACACTGCTCAGATGGGAAAAATTATTTTCAAGGGGTGAGTTATTCCTATGCCCTGGAGGGCACGTGTTCCCCAGACATTTGGAAACTGCTGTGAAAGGAAAAGATGGAGATGTCTACAATGTTTTCCTAAGTTTCATACCTCCAAGCAGAGTCCCCTTCCATGTACGCCCAGACAGCAGAAGCATAGGATCAAAAGAAATCACTGAACCAGAAGCCAGTTCCCCAACCATGATGCAGACACCAGTGCTCATGTTGCAGGAAGCCAGGGCAGCAGTCTGATGGGACAGGGAGGTGAATTAGAGAACATGCTGAGGAGATGATTGTCAGAAGAACGTTCCTTCTGTGCACTCATCTGCCTTTCCCTGGTAATCTGAAAACACATAGTCCCTCGTGCAGTTTTGAAACTTGGACATTGTTTTTTCCCAAAGACAGTGGACTGCAAGGAACTGCCCACTGGGGTGAATTTTGCCCTGATGGGAGCCTGTGAATGAGCTGGGAGGGAGGACATGTGCTGAAATGCCACCTACCATGGTATCTGCATGCCCAATGACCTCAAAGGAGTAGTCCACACCATAGCCAGTCATGTCAGTGAGCACCTCCTGGATGGGCTTCTTGAAGTCTTGAGGATTGATGCAGTCGGTGGCTCCCAGCTCCTTGGCCTTGGCAAACTTGTCCTTGTTGATATCAATGGCAATGATGCGGGAAGCTCCAGCTGCCTTGCAGCCCATGACAACAGAAAGGCCAACTCCTCCAAGGCCAAAGATGGCGCAGGAGGAGCCTGGTTTTACCTGCACAAACAACATGGTGGGGCCCCTGTGAGTCTCCAGCGTGAGAGGGAGGTTTCTGTTGCACAGGGTTTCTGAGGGCGTGAGGTTGGCCATGGGGTTCTTGCGCTCGATGTGCCTGAATACCAACCTTGGCAGTGTTGATGGCAGCCCCGTAGCCTGTGGAAAACCCACAGCCGAGCAAGCAGACTTTGTCCAGAGGTGCAGCAGCATCTATCTTGGCAACGACGTATTCTGGGATCACGGTGTATTCTGCAAAGGTGCTGACCCACAGGAAGTGGTGGATCTGCTTCCCTTTGCAAGTGAACCGGCTGGTCTTGTCAGGCAGCAAGTTTTGTGATTCAGAGAAGCTGTTGTGAGGGCACAAGCATTTTTTTTTTCCTCAAGTAAAGTATCTATGGGGGTTGTGAGACTTGTTGAGAGACAGTCAGCCCCATTGAGGTGTGGGGGAAGGTGAAGCAAACTCACTGGGTCTTGAGGCAGTAGTTGGACTCAGGATTCAGGCAGAAGCTGCATTCCCCACAATGAGGAAGGCAAAGAGGCATGACTTTGTCACCTGGAGTAACACACATCTCATGTTAGGATACTCTCCCTGGGCTGGCCCTGAAGATGCTGCGTATTGGAGATCTGAATTCTGATGTGCATTTGTCTGTGTCTGTTACCTGGTTTCACAGAGGTCACTCCTTCTCCAATGCTTTCCACAATCCCAGCTCCTTCATGGCCTGGGATAACTGGGAAATTCGCATTGGGAAAGAAACCTTGCAAAAGGTTTTCATCTGTGCCACAGATGCCAGCGGCCACAATCTGTTTGGAGAGGAAAGAGTAGACGATCTGAGCTCTGTTTAACTCAGTTTATGGAAGTAATTTTTGCAGGGTTGTTATGAGTCCCACCCCATGGCAGCACAGTGTGCCCTGCTGGGGCTTCCCCGCTCTGCTCACACACAATGCTTCACGTGTCCTTCCTCTGCACTGTGCTGTAGGGGCTGGGGATTTGTCTGTGTGGTGTGCTTTGGCCCCCGAAGTTCTGGGAATGGGAAATCCCAGGTGGTCGTGTATGAGCAGCCTGGCAGAAGCTGATCAGGAACTGGACTGCTTAGTACGTTTTTCTTCACTACTCAGATGTTGTCAGGTAGCATCATCTGTAAATATTTTAACCTGACATTTTTGGGGGGAGAGGTGTTGTTTTGTTCATGTATCACTTTCTCAGCTCTGCCTCCCCCTTCACGGTCTCTTATAAGAAAGGTAGGAAAAATGGGATTTTGAGGGAGTGGGCTCAGCAGGGCTGCTGCCTGTGGTGGGAAGAGGCAGGAGCCAAGGGTGATCACAGCACAGGCAGTGTCCTCAGGGATCAGGACCTTGTCCCACAGCACCTGAACACAGTAGGCAGAGCTGCATGCTGGTAAGAGGGTTTGTAGACAGTCCCAGGCCAGCGATAAACCAAGGGAGGTCCAGGCAGAGTGACAGGAGTCAGAGCTGGAGGTGGGACTGGAGAAGAGGCCACAGAGTGGATCCCAGGAGTCTTTCCAGGAGAGAGGGCTGGAGACAGGAATTCCTACACCACAGCTTAGGCAAGGACTAATCTGAAAGGGGGGTCCTGGCAGGTGGTGCATGAGTTGGGGTTACAGCTAAGGCTGCTCTGCCCAGTTAAAGCCTATGGGAGGGCAGAGATCCGTGACAGGCATATTCAAGGTATGAGCATGAGAAGAGCAGCTCACTCAAGGGAGAAAAAAAACCAGTGAAACATTGTGGTTTTACCTTGATACGGACTTCACCTGCCTTTGGAGGTGCAACCTCCACCTCCTCAAGAGAGAGCGGTTTTCCCACAGCCCAGGCAACGGCAGCTCTGCATCTGATGACCTGGAAGCAACGGAGAAGAGAATGATGCTTTTGCCTTTGGTGCGTGGCTGGGAGGGTCATCCTGCAGTCACCAAAAGCAGAGCTACAGAAACTTGATAGTGCTTAGCTGTACGCAAAGCCAGGTGCTGTTCAGTGAACATTGGCCAAGTTTAAGGTCTGAGGAAACACCATTTGAGCTTTGTCACATAAAGAGTTTGAGGTACACCCTCAGGAAATTATTGGGTTTTTAAAGGCTTTTGTGGATTTTTCATAGTCTTATCCTATGCTAAAGGACAGACTGTGCTCTGATGAGTAGTGTGGACCCTACCTAGTGGAAATGCCTCTTAAGAGCTTTGCTGTTGATCTTGTAAGGTACTGGGCTGAAAGTACCAAAGGGGGGTTAAGGAACGGGCTTCATCTGGCTGGCAACTGGACAACTCTTTCCCTTGCCAAGGGGATGATCCTGTGTGTGGCATCTCCCAAACCCCAAGCCAATCAACTCAAAGCTGGTTTAACTTCAGCAAATTTGAGCTTGCAGCATGAAGCAGGTTTTGCCAGGGAAAGGCTGAACGCAGGAGATGAGCAGCTGCAAGATGGCACCTCCAAAGAGCTGTGTTTCCCTGCCAAAGCAGGAGCTCAGAGCGAGGAGCAGCGGGAGGGTGTTTTTTTCAGAGTGGTGTGATTCAGAGTTTTCTTTCCTGGGCTGCTGGGCAGAGCAGGAGAGGAACACACGACCTGAGGCAGGTCCTGACACGTGCAGTGGTAGGAAAGCAGAAGCGTGTGTAATTCGAGGCAGTTTGGATGAGTTGGAGGAGTAAAGTGAGAGGAAAGAGGGTGCAGTAGAGGTGCGCAGGCTGAGCCATCTGCAGAACGCTTCGCCAAGAGCCGGGCACCCCAGAAAGCAAGAAATGTGTTGTCCTTACTTTTCCCGCAGTGGCCATGTTGTCTCAGCAGAGCTGTTGGCGTGTCTGCAGCAGGCTGGAGGGAAGCTGTCGCGCGTCTGGCCGAAGTTGTGAAATGGGCAAGGTGTGGAGCTGGAGCCCTCCAGGGCAGCCTCTGGCTGCAGCTGAAGGGGGAGGCTGGGAGCGTGGAGAGAGTCCGTTTGTGGGATGGTTGGAGAGCTGGGAGCTGTGGTTATTCTCTGTGTGGAGAGCTGGGAGCTGTGGTTAATGTGTGTCCAGATCTGGACGCTGAGGAGCACAGCGAGTGTTGAGCGGAAGCTGGTGAGCAGCAGGGAGATGCCAATGGGCGTCAGTCCCGCTCCAGGGGCAGGAGACCAAAGTCTGCAGGGAAGGCTATTATTGATGGCTCTGCCTTTTATTGGTGGCCATGCCCTGCCCTCCCTGCCTGAACGTCACAGAGAGCTCAGCCAGGCTTTTCTGCCAGCTACTTCTGGCAGGAGTGGAGGGAGGAGATTGATGGCACTGGTGGGGCTTCCTCAGGATCTGCTTGTTGCCAGGGTAGAGTTTGGCCTGGCAGCAATTCACACTGAGCTATCCGCAAAAGGATTATAAGAAAAAACCCACACTGAAACGTGGTATTGTGGACAACCGTGCACGTCCTTTTAGAGTGAAGCTGAACTGTCTGTGCTGTGACAGGTATTTTCTCCTAAGGGGAGAATGTGTCAGGATGGCTGGCCTGTGGAGCACAGTGGGTTTTATGACTGGGATCTGTGCTCTCCCTCTGACAACCTGGAGGCAATGGAGAGGATTATCTGTGTGGTAATGACCGTTGGCCTGGGAAGCCCAGTCAGGGAGGGTGATCTTACAGGCAGGTAAGAACAGAGCCTGCAGAGCACCTGTCTGTGCTGGAGCTACACAACGGTCCTGTGCTGTTTCCTGGGGGACCTGCTCGGTAGGTGGGACGCCGCAGGAGAGCAGAAACACAGGAGTGCGCAACTGTACACAAAGCCCAGTGATGTTCAATAAATAGTTCATAGTTCCATGAATGATGTTCATATTTTAAGGTGTGAGGAAACACCGTTGGTGCTTTATCAGACAAACCATCTGTTTCTTGGGTAATGATTGGATTTTTTCATGGCTGCTGTGGATTTTTCACAGTGCTAACAGACAGATTGTGCTCTGATGGGGAGTGTGGACGCTGCTCATCACAGGAAAGCTCCTAAACGGAGGCTCACACAGGGTCACTCCATGTGGCCCTGAACCCACCTGGATACCTCAGAGAGCCATGGGGAAGGTCTGTCAGAAACATGCTGTCCAGAGCTGCATAATCACACCAATAAATGCCTCTTCAGCTGAGTGTGGACAGGGATCTGTATGGAGAAATACTCTAGGACAGTATGAACTATTTGTTGTTCCCCAGACAGAAGGCACTTCATTCCTCCATGCGAAGACAGAATTAGATTGCTGCCTTTTACAATGTCCCTAATAAGAATGATTTCATGGGTTTATTGTTTTGGACCCCAGCAGCTATCCTAATAAAGACGCTAACAGCTGGTGTTCACTCTGCGCGGCAGATTACAACAGAAACAGGCTTTGTATGATCCTGAAGAGGACAGAAGCATGGAGCTTCGTTGTACTTTATTCCCTAGCTCTATTTCTTTTTTTTTTTTTTATTCTTGTACTCTGAAGACTGCTATTACATTCTCTACCCTTCACGCAATAGAGAATGCCTTGGAAAAAACATGTATGTCGTATCTCCTTCTTTCTCTCCTCACAAGTTAGGTTTAAACAGGCCTTCTTTGGCTTCTATTTAAGTAATGAGTTAAAACATATAATAACCTGGCTTGGCCTCCACAGAAAACATTTTGTGAGAATACAGAAAGAACACAGAAAGAAATGACTGAAGTTTAAGTCTTAATTGTTGTGTAAACTGAGTTTATTACCAACACATGTTTAAAGATCTTCTGTTAAAGTCTAATCTCCTGGTAAACTTATCCTCAAATAATTAATCTATCTGGGCTGCTCAAGGACGCTTTTTTGCTGACACAAACAAGTCAGTCATCATTAGCACATAGCCCTCGTACTTTACGGGCTCCTCTACCCAGTTTCTGTGTATGTGAGTGAGGGCCTGCAAGCTCCGCTCAACACTTTCAAAGGATAAGTCAATGTTGACCATGTTTGCTGAGATAGAAATAGCCTCTGCTCCTGTTTCCATGTTAAAGATGCAGAAAGTAGTAAGATGCTTTATGTTTGATTCCTTGCAAACTCTTACCAGTCACCCGTTTCTTCCCATTTACTCTTAAAGGTTAAGAAACCTCCCCTTGATTTCATGGTAAAAAAAGAACAATACTTGATGCACATTCATATTACTCTATGTTGTTTCCCAAGCATCAAGTGCACTTGTATAAATTGGCCGAAGATCTAAAACTATACAGATAAAACAACTAAAACACCTCCAAGAAAGAGGCAGGAAGGTAAAAAAATAAAAAAAACCAAACCACAACACAGAACAGCAACACAGTAGTTTAGTAGTTTTACATGAAATGCTTGGAAGCCTTAATCCAGTGGTGAGACATTTCTCCAGTACCTCAGTCTATGATTTATTTAAATACCATTTACTGAAATTGTAATTCAAACACATGTTCACCATAAATTTTAATCTCTGCAGTAATTTCCTTGCCTATCAGGTAATGGAATGCTAAAGATATACATATGTATATTGATATACATAGTTCTGACTTCAGTTTTACTGTGCTGAGCTGCATTCACACATTTGTTAAGTCTGCAGTGATACAAAGGCCCAAAGAAACAGTTTCTTTCATTTTTCTTCTATTAAAAGATTGCTTATTTAAAGCCATTTAAAAAAAATCCTTACCTTTCATAACACTTGTGACAGCAGCAAGTCCTTAAATTCATAATTGGCTATTAAAATAAAATTGCAGCACAATACAGAGGATTTAAAGCAAGAATCACAAGAAAAGAGTAGGAGGAAAAAGATTATTTCGACATGAACCTCTTGGAGCAGGTCCAAAGGAAGGGAGTTGGACTAGATGACCTTTAAAGGTCCCTTCCAACCCAAACCATTCTATGATTCAATGATCCTATTATTTCATTTATAAATGCTGTGCTTGAAGTCTCGGGTTTGAACTTGATCCTTTTATTCAAAGGTGGTGGTGGTAGACCTTTCAGAAATGTCTTGGTTTGTATTTCATATCAGTTGTGTTGGAGCATAATGCGGTTCGTGCTGGTGCTGAGACATCTGCTTCTTAACTGGGAACCCTAAAACACCAGGACACTGCGAATACTGCAATACAAAATGACAAGTTAGTGACTAGAAAAGGCTCTGGGCTAACACCAGCAGAACACTGCTGTTTTCTCTGAAAGTCTTGGCTATTGCTGTCAGCCAGGGCACTCCCTCCCTGCCTGCCCCCACCCTCCCCACACCTTTTTGTTCTGCTGCAGATGCAGAGAACAAAATTCATGCAAGACTGCAAAGCCTTCACTCATGAAGCCCAGGGCTCCCAGCAACTAACCACCAAATGTAGCCTGGGAAGTCCTTGGAGTGGGGCTTAGACACATCTTTCCAGTGACAAATGGCTCTAAGGGTAACCTCTGAACGGTACAGCTTATTCTGGGCTGAAACACAAAGTGTTTCACTTAGTAAAAATGGTCAGCTGCAACATGCCCCTGTCTTCAGGTTGACTGTCATTATTTTAACAAAGCTGATGGCATTTCTGTCCTCACCTCTTTCCCTGTTTGTTACACTAAAATGTAAAACTAACATTTACAGCATGTTTAGAATAAGGACAGTCAAAAAAATGAAGTGCGTGTGGCACAGTTAGAACCTAAGAACAAACTTCAGGGGCTTAATTCTTCTGTTACATGCTTTTAATATTCAGCGTAACACCTAAAATAACTGCTACCAAGTGACAATGAAAAGAAAGCCTGAATGTAGCTCTCCAGACTGTGTATATTGTAAACAGCTAGACCTTTCCAAAAGGGTAGTCCCCACACGTACTAACATATGCAGATGTATTTCCCACTTCTGCCAAGGAGAATTTCCAGTAATTTCCATGGTGAATCTTGTCAAATGTCTTTGGCAAACAGTATTTCTGATTTCAACACCCTATGCAAACAGAGGCTGAGCTGAACTTGCGCAATATTTGAGGAATTCGTGAGAGCTCAGTTCTGAGTTTGCAATGTATATATGCACCCAGTACTTTCCTTTTTGGAAAGCTCTTAAGATCAAAGGAAACTACCCAGTGACTTTAGGACTAACTGCGCTGGGACTCTGTTCCCTAACTAACAAGGGGAACGGTGAGTTGCTCTTCCAGTAGACACAGGCTATTTCTGTGTTCCTGGCCCTCTTCCTAAAACATTTCTTGGAATGTGATGTGGCTGACCCCTGGCACTCTACAGCTTGGCATTCCCAGGCTCCCCTGGTTGTGTGCTCTTTTCCAGTGGGTAGTGGGCAGAGACTTTCTCATTTATGTGGTCTTTTCTCCCCCTGCCACCCAGAGTCTTTGCTCGAACTAGAATCTGAACGTTCCTCTTCAAGGTAAGACGGAGCTCATTGCATTTCCAAAGCTGAAGTTCTGCTGGCTGTATGACCACAGCTGCAACCCGTGGGCACGCACTGGGCAAGGCTGAGGGGCATAGCGGGTTGCTTTCCCCATTCTCTGCCATGAAGTCATACGCTGTGTTACCATATAGCTCCTTTAGGTTATTTATATAAAACCTTTACAATTAAACAATGTTTACCTCTTCCCTGCCCTTAGAAGATCAAACCCTTCGTTGATTTTAGTGAAAGGAAGTGTGTGGGTTATTAATGGTTCCAGAACAAATTTTTTCTTCATGTAGTCAGCAACCAGTTTAGGAACTGAATCTTTACTCTTCCAGCCTGAAAAAAATCCACAATGGATAATGAAGCATTAAATGCTTGTGAAAACAGTCAAAACCCACGGTAGCTTAAATTTTTAGATAAACTTTCTATATTAGAATAGCCTGATGAAATGTGCAGCCTGTCTTTACCTTTGTAACACAGAGCAGTAGCAGGAAACATTGGATGAAGCTTTTTTCTTACAAGCAGTACTAGATAAAGCTGGCTGAAATAGTAGGATGCCCTTCCAAAAAACTTAATTTGTCTCTGCTGTTTTATTCCGTTATTATTTAGTCTGTTGAATACATTGGAGGAACTGGCTGTCAGTGAGAAAACCTGTTGTTGGAAACCAGTTTTGTGTGGCCTTCAGCTTTGAGTGAGCTAGGGCTTGCTGCGTGTGGGACTGCTGGGCGAGCTTGGACAAGAGAAACAGCTGGAAGGAACTGACAGCAGCTGGCAAGGGGCTGAGCTGGGGTCTGACCTGTGTGAAAATCAGGTGGGTCTGACCCTCAGCGTCCTTTAGGGTCCTGACTCTCCATCTCTCCCACTCCTCTCTTTTTCTTTCCCTCTTTCTGTCCCTCTCATTCTCCTTTTTGCTCTTGCTCTTTGCCTCCTCCTCCCCCCACTTCTCTTTTCCTCATTTTCTCTTTCCCCCTCTTTGTCCTTTGCTTTTATCTTTCTCCTTATCTCATTGTCTCTTATCTCTTTTTATCTCTTCTCCTCCCTTCCCCCCTTTTAATCTCACTTCTACCTTTCTCTCTCTCTGTCTCCCTTTTTCTCATTTTTCATCTTATTTTCTTTCTGCTCTTTCACCCCCTCTTTTTCGTCTTTTTGTCTCTTCCATTCTCTTTCTCTGCTTCATCTTCTCTCCACTTTATCCCCCTTCCCTCCTTCCCTGTTTTTCTCTCTCTTCTCTTGCCATTAACTAACAGTTCCCATAATCAACTCCCTTTGTGCTTCTTCATCAGCAAAATAACCATCAATAGTACTTCCAATAGGACAACCTAAGCAATGGATTTAGATATATCCTATTTTATTCAAGACGATTTACAAGTTTCCCAAGCCAGTTAAATCAGATCTTTCCAAGTCCTTACCTCCAAAGACGGACCCTTTCCAGGTGCGACCACTGAAGAGGAGCATGGGGTCAAAAGTGATTGTCTGTGCTGCAGGAGGCACTCCCACAATCACACTGACTCCGTAGTTGTACTGGCAACAGGCCAGGGCCGCAGCCTGCATTTGAAACAGAGCGATACCTCAGAGTCATGCGCAGTTTGCTGCTGGGGCACAAAAGTTTGAATTCCTTCTCCTCCTCTCAGAGCTCAGCCTGCAATTCATTTTTTGTAACTGAAACCACATCAAATAATTTCTGTTTTATCTGCTCACACCATCGTATCTGCTGTCATGTGTTAAGTATGTCCTAGCCTTGTACTCCTTCCCCATTTTGTCTTAGTGGTATGCCACTGTTGGGAAGCAGATAGTGGGCTGTGTGAAATTTAGCCACCCTGGTTAGGCCAGAGGACTACACTGAAGTTCCCTTTCCTAAGTTTTTGAGCATGCCTCTGTCCCTGCATCGCACTGGCAGATCGCTGGACTTAAGAGGTTTGAAGTTAGCTGGACACTTTGCCAGTGGCTCTCAGCTCCTCACCCTTGGTGCTTAGTGGGTTAGTGAAGAGAGAGCTAACAAGGTGATGCCTCATTTGCCCACATCTTTTAGTTGCATACCATGGTGTCGGTACGGCCGATGACCTCAAAGGAGTAGTCAACACCATGGCCAGTCATTTCAATCAACACTTCATGAATAGGCTTCTTGAAATCTTTAGGGTTGATGCAGTCGGTGGCTCCCAGCTCCTTGGCCTTGGCAAACTTGTCACTATTGATATCAACAGCAATGATGCGGGAAGCTCCAGCTGCT